>JAJIBD010005992.1:0-18126 GCA_021461705.1 Cryptotis parvus
AGCTGCCCCAGGGAAGAGCGGAAACTCCGTCAACGGGAACCAAGGCAAAATGCCTTGGTTTCATCCCGACCCCTTGGGCCCTGCACTTCTGGGAATATATTCACTCTCCCCACAGGTGTGTGTGTGTGATTCTTGCGTCTCTGCAGACCCCAGGCTGCCCCAAAGGAAGAGCGGAAACTCCATCAATGGGAACCAAGGCAAACTGCCTTGGTTTCACCCCAGATCCCTTGGGCCCTACAATTCCGGGAACATCCCCAAAACTCAAAACCGTGAGGGCGCTAGCACGTCCGCACGAACCTCTTACTACCTATCATGCATGAGGTACCAGGGAACCTTGGTTCCCTGCATCCTTGCCAGCCACCCAAACTCTGCAAACAGACCAGACACCTACTAACTGTACTATCTAGTAACACAAGAACTCACATTTGCAACGTACAGCAGTCATAATGGTAAAGCAACGCAAAACTTCATCAAGCTCTGTGAGTGAAGTCACTAGTCCAGATGAGCCAAGCAATACCAATGGGTTGTATAACCTCTCTGATAAGGAATTTAGGAAAGAATTGTTAAGAATTCATGAGGAATTCAAAGAAGCAATGGAAAGCAAAATAAATAAAATAAAAAGAGGACACGAGAGAAGAAGTGAGGAAAATGAAAATGGAAATGACACATATTAAAAATGAGGTAAATGAATTGAAAAATACAGTGGAAGGCCATCAGAGCAGAATAATATCTACTGAAGAAAGAATTAGTGATCTCTAAGACGAGTTCCAAAGATTCTCTACACAACATCAGAAGATAGAAAAAAAGACTCACAATTACCAAATAGACAACAAGAGATTATTGGGATGAAGCCAGAAGAAACAACATACGGATCATTGGGGTCCCAGAAGGGCAAGAAGAAAACAATGATAAAGAAGAAACTGTCAAAGCCATCATTGCTGAGAAGTTCCCGGAACTAAAGAACAATTGCCCAAGATCCAGGAGGCCCATAGGTTACCAGCAAAAAGAAACCCCAACAAGAATACTCCAAGACACATCTTAATAAAAATGACAAAAACTATAGATAGAGATAGAATACTAAAAGAAGCAAGATCAAAGAAGGAAATCACATACAAAGGAACATCCCTAAGATTTACAGCAGACTTATCTGATGAAACACTGTGAGCCTGAAAACAATGGTGGGATATTGTGAAAAGGCTCAATGAACTGCAGACTACACCAAGAATTCTTTACCTGGCCAGACACACATTCAGATATGAAGGAAAGATACACAACTTCATGGATAATCAACAACTCAGGAACTTCATGGAATCAAAACCAATTAAAAAAAGGACTGAAGGGTCTACTGTAATATGGCGAAACCCATAAGCACAACAAGCACAAACAGAAAGATGACACAAAATCCGATGACAATAATCTCTCTCAATGTCAATGGTCTAAATGCACCAATTAAGAGATACAGAGTGACAAATTGGATTAAAAAATTGAACCCAACATTCTGCTGTCTACAAGAAATGCATCTGAATAATCAGAACAAACACAGACTCAAAGTCAAAGGTTGGAAGACCATTCTCCATGCAAACAACTCCTCCAAAAAGACTGTTGTGGTCATATTAGTATCAGATAATATAGACTTCAGGCTGACAAAGGTTAGAAGGGACAATAAAGGTCATTTCTTATTAATTAAGAGGTCTGTACACCAGAAAGAAATTACACTACTAAACATATGTGCACCCAACGAGGGGCCAGCAAAATACATAAAACAACTGCTTAAGGGACCTCAAAGAAGACATTGACAGTAGTACAATTATAGTTGGAGACTTAAACACTGCTCTATCAACTACGGATAGATCAACAAGACTGAAACTCACCAAGGAAATATTGGCCCGGAAGGAAGAAATGGAAGAAAGAGAGCCAATGGATATATGCAGGGCTTTTCATGTCAAAAAAGCTGAATACACATTTTCTCTAGTGCACATGGAACATTCTCCAAGATAGAACACATGCTGAGCCACAGAGCATACCTCAATAAAATTAAAAAGATAGAAATTGTGTCAGCTATCTTTTCAGACCATGATGCACTGAAAATGGAAGTTAACCATACACAGAAACAGGGAGTCAAACCAAACACCTGGAAAATGAACAGCTCACTCCCCGAACAACAAATGGGTCATAGAAGAAATCAAACAGGAAATCCAAAAATTTCTGGAAACAAATGAAAATGAAGACACCAACTATAAGAACTTGTGGGACATGGCAAAAGCCGTGTTAAGAGGGAAGTTTATAGCTCTGCAAGCATTCATCAGGAAACAAGAAAGGGCCCACATAAATAACCTGACTACACAGCTGAAGACATTAGAGAAAGACCAACAAAAAGAGCCCAACCTAGGCAGAAAAAAGGAAATAATAAAACTTAGAGAGGAAATCAATGAGTTGGAAACCAAAAAAACAATCCAAAAGATTAATGAAACCAAGTACTGGTTTTTTGAAAAAATAAACAAGATTGACAAACCATTGGCAAGACTTGTAAGGACAGAGAAAGAGAGAACCCAAATAATTAGAAACAAAAATAAAAATGGTGACATCACAACAGAAACCACAGAAATCCAAAAGATCATGAGAGATTACTTTGAGAGCCTGTATGCCATAAACATGAGAATCTAAAAGATAAATTCCTGAAGTACTATAACCATGGCTCTTGTTTCCCACGGCTGAAACAGAAGACCTCCAATACCTGAATAAGCCTATCACCATTGAAGAAATAGAAACAGAAAATTAAAAGCCTGCCCAAACACAAAAGCCCAGGTCCAGACGGATTCACTAGTGAACTCTACCAAACCTTTAAGAGGACCTACTGCCAGTCCGTTTCAAGCTCTTCCAGGAAATAGAAGAAACAGTAACACTCCCAAACAGCTACTACGAGGCACATATCACACTGATACCCAATCAGGGAGAGACAACACAAAGAAAGAAAACTACAGACCAATCTCCCTGATGAACACGGATGGTAAGATCTTCACAAAATACTAGCAGACAGAATCCAAAGACTCATCAAGAAGATTATACATCATGACCAAGTAGGATTCATCCCGGGAATGCAAAGATGGTACAACATTCGCAAGTCAATCAACATAAAACATCATATCAATAAGAGAAAAATTAAACACCATATGATCCTATCAATAGACGCAGAGAAAGCATTTAACAAGATCCAGCACCCCTTCATGATTAAAACCCTCCAGAAAATGGGAATTGAAGGGACTTTCCACAAGTTAGTGACAGCCATATACCAAAAGCCCACAGCAATCATCATTCTCAATGGAGAAATGTTCAAAGCCTTCCCCTGAGATCAGGGACAAGACAAGGTTGCCCACTCTCACTTCTTTTATTGAATATAGTACTGGAAGTACTTGCCAAAGCAATCAGAGAAGAAAAGGACATCAAGGGCATCCAGATAGGCAGGAAGAAGTAAAGCTATCATTATTTGCAGATGACATGATATTATACCTAGAGAACACTAAACTCTCTACCAAAAAAATCCTAGAAACAGTAGACACATATAGTAGAGTGGCAGGATACAAAATCAACACTCCAAAAGTCGGTGGCTTTCCTATATACAAATAACAAAAAGAGAAAAAGGGATATTAAGGAAACAAAACCATTCAAAATTGTGCCACAGAAAATCAGTTACCTAGGGAAACAACTTACCCAAGTGTGTAAAGGACCTGTTCAAAGGAAACTACAAGACACTGCTCCAAGAGATAAAAGAGGACCCAAGGAAATAGAAACATATTCCCTGCTCATGGATGGGGAGAATCAACATTGTCAAAATGGTAATACTCCTTAGAGCTCTGTGCAGATTCAATACATTCCCTGTAAGGATACCATTATGAAATAGTATCCTTTTTGAAGAATAATGACATTCTTCAAAAAATTGACCAAACGCTCCTGAAATTTGTATGGAACAATAAACCCCCAAGGACAGCTAAAGCAATCCTCGGGAAAAAGAAGATGGGAGGCATTACCTTACCCAACTTCAAACTCTACTACAAGGCAGTAGTAATTAAAACAGCATGGTATTGGAATAAAAACAGACCTGTGGACCTATGGAATTGAATTGAGTATCCTGACACCCAACCTCAAACACATGATCATTTAATCTTTGATAAAGATGCAACGAGTCAAAAATGGAGTAAGGAAAGCCTCTTCAACAAGTGGTGTTGGGAAAACTGGCAACAACATGTAAAAAATCAATTTGGACCTGTGTCTAACACCATGCACAAAAAATCAGACCAAAATGGATTAAAGATCTCAACATCAGACTTGAATCCGTAAATTACATTGAAGAAAATACAGGAAAAACTCTCCACGACATTGAAGCTTCAAGGTGAAACATCTTCAAGTTGAAACATCACTAACAAAGCAACTAGAAGAAAAGATAAACATATGGGACTACATGAAACTAAAAAGCTTCTGCACCTCAAAAGAAACTGTGACTAAATTACAAAAGCAGACCACCCAATCAGAAAGAATATTCACCCAATACCCATCTGATAAGGGGTTAATATCCAGGATATATCAGGCACTGGTAGAACTTTACAAGAAGATACATATTCAAAAGAGCAAGAACAACATGTGCTGGTGTGGATGTGGTTAAAAGGGACACTCATCCATTGTTGGTGGGAATGCCGGCTGGTACAGCCTTTCTGGAAAACAGTATGGACATTCCTCCAAAGACTAGAAATTGAACTCCCATTTGACCCAACCATACCAATCCTGGGAATCTACTCTGGGAAACCAAAAACACGCAACCGAAACACCATCCCTACTTTTATGTTCATAGCAGCATGATTCACAATAGCCAGAATCTGGAAGCAACCAGAATGCCCGAAAATCGATGACTGGATAAAGAATTTTTGGAACATCTACACAACGGAATACTATGCAGCTGTTAGGAAAAATGAAGTTATAAAATTTGCCTATAAATGGATGGACATGGAGAAGATTATGTTGAGCGAAATTAGCCAGAAGGAGAGAGACAGATACAGAATGACTGCATTTATTTGCATAACATAAATATATACGTACATATTATGATACCAATATCCAAGGTCAAGTGAAACATATATCAGGAGGTCTTGTCAAAGGTGGAAATTATCACAAACGTGTGGGAGTCAGGAGGCTAGGTAAGACAGAAAATGGAACAGTGTGCTAACAATTGTCGAGGGTACTAATGCCAACCTAGAACTGAGCATTAAATAGCGGCAAAAAGGATACACATGACAAACCTTCAATGTATGTTCTGTAATCCATAGTCTGGAGGGGAAGGAAAGAGAAAGAGAGAGAGAGAGAGAGAAAGGGAAAGAAATAAAGAAACTGCCATGGAGGAGGGCTGGGCGAGAGGAAAGGGACTCGGCAAAAGATACACATGACAACCCTTTAATGTATGTTCTGTAATCCATAGTCTGGGGGGGGGAAGGAAAGAGAGAGAGAGAGAGAGAAAGGGAAAGAAATAAAGAACCTGCCATGGAGGAGGGCTGGGGGAGGGGGAGGGAACCGGGGACGTTGGTGGTGGGAGATGGGCACTGGTGGCGGGATGGGTGCTGCAACACTGTATGACCAAAACCCAAATATGAACTTTTTAATTGTATATCTTTGTAATTGTAAAAATAAAAAAAATAAAAAATAGAAAAGGGACAATTAAATAAATAAAATTACTCCTTGCAAATTTGCCTATACATGGATAGATTTGGAGAGTTTCATGCTGAGTGAAATTAGTCAGAAGGAAAAAGACATATATAATTGCATTTATTTGCAGGATGTAAAAATGTATTATACCCAGTGTCCAGGACCAGGCAAAACATGGATCAGGAGGACTTGTCAGTGGGTGGATTCTACCACAACTGTTTTGGAGTCAGAGTTTAGGTAAGACAGAACACAGAACTTTGTGATAAAAATTGTTGGAAATGTATACCAGCCTATAACTCAGCAATGAATGTAGGCAAATTGATATACTTGATAATCTTTAAATGTGTGTATTACATGCCACAATGTGTAATAGAAGGGAGAGAGATAGCGAGAGAGAGAGGGAGAGAGAGAGGAGCCAAAGTTCCTGCTATAAGGCAGGCTGGGGAGAGAGAGGAGGAATGAGGGATTAGGGAGCATTGGTGGTCATATATAGGCACTAATGGAGGGATTGGTGCTGAAGCACTGCATGACTGCAACAAAACATGAACATCTTTGTAACTGTATATCCATGGTGGTATAAAAAAAAGTTAAAAAAATTTGTTACAGCCTTTTATACTCTATGTATCTTCTTTTACCAAATTTTCTGGAATTTTGTATCTTTACAATGGATATTGTAAATGTTCATTTAAAATATTCATCTCTTTAAAAATATTTGATAGCTACCTAATCTTATGTAATACTCAATCATGCTTTGTTTTCTCCACAACATACTTAAGCCTGAGGGCATTAAGTTGCTATTATGAAAAATATTAAGATTATCACTATTAATATTTCATATTTTCTTCATGTAATCTACATGGTAGAGTAACACAACGTTCACTTCTCTATGACTACAATTATTAGGAAAATGATAGTTTTTCTGATCAACCAAAACGATTTCAATCTTATTTTACTTCTTTTGTATTGAATAATTTGAATTCAAGTATATGGTTTTGTTATTAAGTTAATTTTATAATAGTTTGTTGGGTGCACACCTTACTGAGCATTAGCCTCCAGCTAGACTTAGCTTATGTGAAGAGCTGGTCCCTGTCTTTTGGGAACCTCCAGAGCAGACACAATTGGAGTTCAGGAAGAATTGGATTGATTTAATAATTTTATATGGCATACATATTTTTATCATGAATCTTGCTTGCCCCAGATCAATATTCTCTTTCCAAGGGTCTCCCCATGGGACATACGTGCAGATATCAAAAGTGTACTTGACTACATTGGATCAACCATAGCGTAATTGGTTCTCCTAGTTCAGAGACATGCCAGTGTGTCTCTGGGCAAACTAACGTGTCTCTGACTCTAAAGGTAATGCCAAACGTGATTTTTTCTGATGGATTTTGGACCTTAGTGGGATCCAAAGTATGGTATATGCTAACTATATATTCATGATAAAGGTATTAATACCATTCCCTACAAATTACATTCTGAACCTCTTCTGGTTCAGAGATGCAGCCCCTTCTCTCTCTGCTAGAGAGATGTTGCCTCAAGGAATCAGCCTGGATTTTGTGAAGCTTGAGCCAAAAGCCAACCTAAAGATCTAAATTTAAAATGGGTCATTTACCTGGCTTCATCTCTAGATAGCCCAACCCACGATGTGCTAGGCTGGAATATTTGGGGGGGGCTTCTGTCTATAAAAGAAGCTAGGAGAAAGAACGGTCTTTTGGCCATTTTAGCATTTGCCAAGGGAAGGACTTCCCTTTGCCAAGATGACTTTCTTTGCCAAAATGTCTTCCTCTGTCCTCTCCATTATCTGCTGTATCTTAACACTTGGTGGCAGCCATCTTGGCCTACATGTGGTTAGGGCCCAGCTGGAAACCCAGAGTCTAGGGTTTTTCCTATTCTTGGATTGTACATCAGAACCTGTGATAGTAAATATCTTTTTAAAACTGTGATGGATTCCTGAGTTTTCATCCATTCCCCACTGGCTTCAGAGTAGAAGGAAACTCGTTTCCTGGTGTTTTTGGGGACCCCAGCAGTCCCCAACAATCGTTTATCTATAGATTTACAATGCTGATAAACTCAATGTTTTTTTAATTCATCATAAATCATCCTCAGTTGCATTTATATTAAAACATCTTATAAACTTTCAACAATAATTTTGTTGTTGTTAAAATGTTAAGCAAAATTATGAGCATGATTTTTGTTTCCTAAATACTTTCATAACACTTAAGTATTTATATAAAGCATGCGACATTGTTTTTATTATGATTGTCATATTTTCAAGGTAGATTTGTGGGAAGAAAGTCTATGTAGAGAGATAAGCAAAGTAGTAGAATTGGAATCATTTTCAATATAAACGTAATATGGATGTATTAATGAACATATAATATAATGAAAATGATATAATATAATAAAATAATAATATAATAAAGTAAAACATATACTAAAATTATCATACTTTTTATTTAGAACATACTTCAATATTTAAGAGAAAGTTGCTCACCCAACATGTTACTGAAGTATACCAAAGAATTAATAGATCTGAAGTGATACGCTGAAAATATAATAGTAATAGGGAATCTCAACACCTTACTACAGCAGTTGTCAAAGCATACAGATAAAAAATTAGTAAGCAAACATTGCCACTAAGTAAAGTAATTTATGAGATGAACTTAATATATTTAGAGCAAAGGTTTTTAAAATGCAAACATTCACAATAAAGAAATAGTGTCAATTATCTCAAGTAAGTTAATGTATTTTTTTATATATATATATAAATTTGTGATAGCAGATACTTAAAATATTTATAATCTATTGTCTTGAAAAAAACACTCAATGTGAATTAAAGGACTGATTTTTGAATGTAAGACAAAATCTGCACTATTTCCAAAACTAATATTTACAGTTTCCTCATTTTCAAGCTACTGGTACCAAAAAAGTAGTTTTACACATAGGCATAATTTATAGCAGTACAGTAACCTCATAATTAATGAGCATTCCACTCAATTTAGTTAAAAATTTGAATATAACTATCATTTTATGAAGATAAATATCCTGTAATTTGTTTGTCTAAATAAAGTGTCTCAGAAGTCTGCAAACTAGCCTCAGTTTCAGTGACTTCCTTGAAAGACTTACAGACTACTATGATGTTTTTCTTATGACTATGATCTATGACAGAAAAGGAATAATATATATTAGCTCAAAAAGAAAGAGCTCTTGGAAAAGAGGAGCAAATGATAAGCAAGTTTTAGGGTGTTCTTTGCCCATGGAATCTGACAAGATATGCTTAATTTCTTTCAGTAAAGAATTATGAAAATGTGAAATATTTTTAGGAAAGAACAGGGGCCAAAAGGTTTACTGAAGCTGATTAACTTAAAGCATCTCTTAGCACACCCCCAAATTTTAAATTCTTTGAATGTTAATACATTATACACTATTTTAATTATGCAAATATATTAGACACAGTTATAATCTCTTAATAGTAAATATTGGTACCCTCCCTCAACCAAGTACCAACAGTCTGAATACAGAGAAAATTGCACACTGTATTTTATTGCATTAATTACAAAACTATAATAAACTATTAAGATATGAATCTTTTAGAAGTAGTTTCCCTTATCCTTTTACTGATTAAATTTTGATACTATAGGGGCTGGAGCGATAGCCCAGCGGTAGGGCGCTTGCCTTGCAAATGGGTTCGATCCTTGGCATCCCATATGGTCACCCAAGCACCGCCAGGAGGTAATTCCTGAGTGCAGAGCCAGGAGTAACCCCTGAGCATCGCCAGGTGTGACCCAAAAGGCAAAATAAATAAATAAATAAATTTTGATACTATAATATTTTATTACAGATAAAATCACAATTGAAGCAATTTTTATTAAAATGAATTTTCAACCATCAATTGAAAAATTGAAAAAGAAAATAGACATGTTTCTATTTACGTAAGTGATTGAATCTGTTTGCTTATTATGTAATTTAATATTAAGGATATCAAATATTCTTTAGTTATTGAACTTTTTATTTATTTATTTATTTATTTATTTTTATTTATTTTTGCTTTTTTTTGGGTCATACCTGGCGATGCTCAGGGATTACTCCTGGCTCTGCACTCAGGAATTACTCTTGGCAATGCTCGGGGACCATAGGGATGCTGGGGATCGAACTCGGGCCAGTACAGACCGGCCGCGTGTAAGGCAAACACCCTACCCGCTGGGCTATCACTCCGGCCCCAGTAACCTACACTTTTAAATTGCTAAACTTAAAAATGGTGCCTGTGTAGCCTGAATATTGCGTTCCTAACCTCTAATGTTATAGTAGTTCTAATTCAGTGCTTGAAAGATATTTTATATCTAATAATGCTCAGCTATTTCACAAAAATACAGCTATTTTTGTGTTAGAACATGTTTATTTCATAGTATAAGTTCCTCTTCATCTTCTCTTACAGTTGAAAATTGTTTTATCATTCATGTTCATATCGCTGAAACAAAAATAATTTATTAATTATTAGTAATGAAAAAGGCATCACTACTATATGCATAGTAACAGCAATTTAATATTTGCAATTATTATGTAAAAATTTGTATAACTGCTTCTCAGATTGTGGCTTTGTTCCCATCATTAGACAGAAGCTAAGTATTCTAAATATGGTAATGGTGAGGTGAGTAAAAACTATAACTCTACAATTTCAATTTTATTGAGGGAGTTTGGATGATCATTAAAGGATCAGGCTTATTATTATTGTGTTTTAATTACCAACTATTTTGATAGATTAGATTGAATACTATGTGGATGTAATTAAATGTCAGTGGAATTCTTAGTGCAAAAATTAAAACTGAATAATTGAATACTGAGTTTTATATATTAGAGATTTTGGCTCACTTTTCTTCATTTCATGTATAGAACACAAAAAGCTATCATCATTCCTTATCATTTTTTTTCTCTTATATATCACTTGTATCACTTGTCTTCCCATTGTTCATCGATTTGCTCAAGCAGGCACCAGTAACAACTCCATATGTCCTATCACATGCTAGTGTAGTCCAAGGACATCTACTTGCTCCAGGAACACGTAGAGCCTCAAACCAATCCTTCAGGTCATGAGAATGAGGTCTATCATTTTTCTGAATTCTAAATTTTATTTCAGTGTCCTGACCTCTGTAGGTTTGGGTTTGTGATATATGGTCTTTCTATATTGAGTAAAATTCCTTTTATCCTTATGTATTGATATTTCTGATGTTAGATTGGCATTCAGGTGATAAAGAGATATTACAGAGGGTAGGGTGGACCTTGCACTTTGTTGACCTGAGTTGGGTCCCTTGCAGCACATCTGGCCTCTCAAGCCTGCCAGGAGTGCTCTCTGAGTACACAGGCAGGAATAAACTCTAAGCACTAGCAGGTGTGACCCCCAAGCAAAAAATAAAATAAATAAATAGGCATTAGATCTATTGAATGTTTACTTTGTGCCCGTTGGTATGACTTTTATCATCACTTTTATTAATATGATGTATTGCGTTCTTATTTTCATATATTGAACATTCCTGTACCCTGGTCATACCTTCCTCTTGACTATGATTCAAGATCCATTTAAGATTTTCTTAAGATTCTATGCATAAATGTTTATCAGGGCTATTGTTGTCTAATTTTCTTTTTATATTAATGTCACTGGCATGACGATAATATTGGTCTCAGAGAAAATGTTTAGAAGAATTCATATATTTCAAGTTTATGGAAGAGTCTGAGCAGCAGAGAAAGATTCTCTTTGAAGAAACTCATCAGTGAACCTATCAAGGCCAAGGTTTTTGTTTTTAATTCTGAAGGGAAATTTTTAATAATTTTCTATTATTAAGTATCTGCCATCCAGATTGATATGAAAGTGGATAAAGGGCCAAATATGACGTCCTCTTAGTATATGTATTATAAACCAAAATTCCCAAGAATAGAGAGAGGAGAGAGAGGGAAAGACAGAATGACAGAGAAAGAGAGAGAGAAGTGCCTGTCACGGAGGCAGCCTGAGGGCTCAGGGGAAACTGGGGACAGTCCTGGAGGGAAATGAACACTGGTAGAGGGATGGGTGTTGGGACATTGTATAACTGAAACCAGGTCTTGAACAGCTTTCTATTTCTTATGGTTATTCAATTAAATAAATAAAATTAGTTTTAAAAATTGATTTTAAAAAAAATTATATTTCACTGTTAGTAAGTGATCAGGTAAGATATTCCACTCCCTCTTGGTTTAGTCTTTAAAGGATTCTCAAAATTTAACCATTTCTTTTTTAACTTCTCCAATTTCATGCAACAAGTCATTTATAGTTCTCTGGTAGGTTCTTTTGCATTTCTGTGCTGTCATTTATTTTTCAACTTTTGTTTATATGATTCATAGGAATTTTCTCCATTTTTCCTTGTGATATTAGCTAAGGGTGTGCCAATGTTTATTCTCTCAAAAAATACAGCCCTTGATTCATTGATCTTTTGTAGATATTCAGTTTTTATATAGTTGATGCTATCTCTGATCTCTGTAAATGAGTTTCTTTATATCCCTACCTATGCTTAATTAAACTCCCTTTGTATTATTTATAAAGTCATAGGTTATTTTGTTCCCCAAAGAATGCTTGTTTTTCTATGTGGTAGTATCATAGAAAATTATTTTCTTTGTCTCATTTTATGGTAGTTCATGTCTTCATTTTCATATATTTTGAACTATCTACTATAATTCCCTAATTAGAAAGTTGCTCTCTGTATGAATCGAACTTCTATTTTTTAAAAAAAAGTCCTATTTTTAATGGGAGTTCTATTAAAATTACAAAGGACTAAATATTTAAGCGACAAAAATATGTTTCTTCAGGTGGTTTTATGATTTATTTTAATGGAAATTGGAGTAAACGTGTTTCTGTTGAGACCTCACTCCTTACCTTGCAGACAGTGGCCCTTTCTACTCTCACACAGTCCTTTATTTTCATGCTCATTTTTAATATATCTTTCTCAAATGAGGTTACCTACATCTTTGTGTTAGGGATCCACTTTTAAGATTTTGTTAACTCCTTAACTATAATTATATCTTTAAAGAAATTATCTTAAAATTGTGACATTCTAAGATACTCTATTACTGGATTTTGACATATGAATCCATAAAAGAAGTTAGACTAGAAAATGCCCTTGTGCATAGGGCTAGAGAGATTGTACAGCAGATAGGGCATTTGCCTGGCATGTGGCCCAACCCAGGTTTCGATCCCCAGCATCCCATATGGTCCTCAAACACCCTCAGGAGTAATTCCTGAGCAAAGATCCAGGAGTAACCCCTGAGCATTGCCAGATGCGACCCAAAAAAAAAAAAAATGGCCTTGTGTTCTTGTGACAAATGAGATTAATTGATATTTATAGGAAAATAAATAGCTATTCCATAAATTAATTAGATTAAGGATGAAAAACCAGATTGAACACATTTTATGAATACAAATGAACTATTCTGTAAACTTGCTGATTACTATATACTTAAAATAAAACGTTCTTATTTCAGTAATATTAAAGTATTTAATAATTATATTAGTAAATATTTTAGAGTTTGCTTTAATCATTAATTTTTGTTTTTCCTGGATAATCATTCTAAAATTCTTTGGACAATAATACAGTTTCTATAATAATTTCCCTTGTGTTTTTCTGACTAACCCATGTCTTAATAATATATCAAACTACTTCATTTGAATTGTTTTTTACTTCTTATTACCATAGTTTAAATTTCTACCTTGTTATTTCCATAGAATGTTCTCTCTTCTTTTGTTCTTATTATGTCATCAAATAAAAGTAAAACAAGATTAGCCCCTTTACAACAATTTTGAATTCTTTCACTTATTAGAAAAATTTGTAGTTACTAATTAATGTTCTATTTCTAAATAAGGGTTTTAAAAGTTTTGGATAGTTTGATTTTGAACAAAATCAAACTGTTGGACAATTTTATTTGCACTACAATTAGTAATAGACTTCAGGAATATGGTGTTGCAACTCCACTTATTTTATCCTGGCTTATATTTGCAAATCTTATTATTGAATTTTCTATACCTGTAACACTGAGATCATTCAATATTTCCTATATTAAAATTAAAAATAATGGCAAAGATATCAACAAAATTGGATAACTTAGATAAGTGTAATGGGGCTTTAGGAAATGCGCAGACTTCTGCGTGGGACTCTATTTTAAGAAAAAGCCTGGTAGAATCATTTTCATGTATTCTCGATATATTCTATTCATGCATGTTATAAAATGACATGCTTTAATTTCTACAACTCTAAATGGTTTTATGGGCATAAAAACAATATCCTTAACATATATTTCTTAAGTGAAATCCAGTTGTTGGACAACAATAATTGGGATTTAAAAACAACTATAGTTCACGTTTTCAAAGCCATTATAGTTTTGATATTGATAACATGTTTTTCACCAATAATGAGCTTACCTGAAGTCTGATGGTCTGATGCTGAATAAGGAGTCCACAAACATTCAGTACTCAATCTTTTATTCAAGTCATTTTCTCCATTTCAAATTATCTCAAATTTATTCTTTCTGTGTTGGTACCCTCAGTCATACCTAGATTAACTTCATTAAAAAAATACATGCTACTCCTATTTGAAATTTTGAAACATAAGTCTTATTGAGAAGTAGAATCCAAAAATATACTCAAGCTACCTGCATGCAATTTAATAAATTCTAAGTATACTGGTTCCATTTGTCACCTATTTCTTCTAAGACAATATTTTAAGGTTGAAGGCATGAATTTTTAAGAGTACTTTCATCATCTGAACTTATAAGTCTCTGCCTATCAGTCATAATAACATATCAATATCACTTGATCACTTGATATCCCATTATTGTCAATGTGCTCAAGCGGGCACCAGTAATATTTCCGTTTGACCCTATCACGTGCCAGTGTAGCCCAATGGTATCTGGTTGCTTCAGGAATACAAAGAGCCTCGAACCGTTCATTCAGAGTCTTGACGAAGAAGTCTGACCATCTTGTCAGTGGGCGACCACGTGATCTTTTGACATCCTATGGTTTCCAGTCAGAAATGGCTCTAACTATAATCTCCAGTATACTTAGAATTTATTAAATTGCATGCAGGTAGCGGTTGTCTCCAAATCGCATTGCATGTCCAGCCCATCTGATTTTTGACACCTTGGCAAACGAGACAACATCCCTGACTCTGGAACAGCGATGGACGTCAGAGCTCCGATTCCTTCTTTCACTTAAGTGAGGCATGATATTCCAAGCATACATCTTTCTAATCCTCTTTGGGAGACCTGAATAGTATTCTCATCCTGCTATTGTAGGGCCCAGGTCTCTGAGGCGTATGTTATTGAGGGAGAATGGTGGAGTTGAAGAGATGTGCCCGGAGCTGGAGGTTCTTTTCTTTTTAACTATTTCTTCGATGCTTTTGAAGGCATTCCATGCTGCTCTTTTCCTTCTGCGCAGCTCAGGTTTAGGTCGTTCATCATGGTGACTTCTCCACCTAGGTACTCATGACTGTTGTATTCAGAGATGTTTGTATTGAGAGTGAATGGGGCCTATGGAATTAGTTTGTTTTTCATGAACTTTGTTTGGCTAAGATTCAGCTGTAGACCTATCTTTCCACATTCTCGGTCAAAGTCAGCCAGCATTTGTGCCGCTTGGCTAATGTTTGTTGTTATTAGAACAATGACATCAGCGAAGCAGAGGTGGTGTAGTTGCCGACCGTCTATCTTCACTCCCATTCATTCCCATTCTAATTGTCACATGATGTTCCTGATGGTGGCACTGAAGCATTTTGGTGAAATGGTAATACCCTGCCAAACCCCTCTTTTGACAATGATGATCACTTCTTTTGTAGAATGATGAGATCCTGGTGGTGAATCAGGTAATACAGTTCATGAAGGATCTTGATGCTTTGGGTTTGAACTCTCTGTTTGACCAGGGCTTCAATGACCCCTTTGGTCTCCACAGAATCAAAGGCTTTCTTTAAATCAATGAACGTGAGACAGAGTAGCATCCTGACTCCCTACAAGCTTCAATGAGCTTGGTTACCATATGGATATGGTCGATTGTGCTGAATCCTTTCCGGAAGCCTGCTTGCTCTCATGGTTGCCGTTCATCTAATGTTCTGCCAATCCTGTTCAGGATGACTTTAGTGAACAGCTTTTCGATGACAGACAACAGACAGATGAGGCAATAGTTGCCATTATCGTGGATGTCTCCATTCTTGAACAGTAGAACTGTCTTGCTGGTTTTCCAATGGGAGGGCATCTGTATTTGGACAGGTAGTGTGTGACCGAGCCGAGCCAATGCATTGATGAGTATTGAAGGGAGATTCTTCAGGTGTTTGGGTCTGCCTTTGTATGGGCCTGGTGCTGTTCCGTTCTTTACTGATGAAATCGCGTGTCGGATTTCAGAAGGAAGAACGTTGGAGAGACATATCCATCCTGTGGAATTTGGTATGTGGGAATGTGGATTGGCTATCTGAGTAGAAGTAATGGATAATATTCTCCATTGCCTTTCTGGAAGATGTGATAGATCCATCAGGACAATAAAGAGCAGTCATCTTGATCATACAGTTGGCGAAGGACAGGTGGGCATTGCAAATGCTTTTCCCAGCTTCTGTTGCATCTTCCAGTATTTCTGCTCTTCTCTCTCTCTTTTTTATTTTTTATTACAATTACAAAGATATACAATTAAAAGATTCATATTTGGGTTTTGGTCATACAGTGTTCCAGCACCCATCCCTCCACCAGTGCCCATCTCCCACCACCAATGTCCCCGGTCCCCCTCCTCCAGCCCTCCTCCATGGCAGGTTCTTTATTTCTTTCCCTTTCTCTCTCTTTAACTTTTCCTTCCCTTCCAGACTATGGATTACAGAACATACATTAAAGGGTTGTCATGTGTCTTCCTTTCTCGCTTCTCTGTACTGCTTTCAAGCTTGGAATTAGCATTTGGTCGCCTGAGTCTCGCGCCTGCCCACGTTGGCAAATGAGCTCAAGAGTTTTTGAGGACAGGCATCCTTTTTGTAGTTTTTTTCTCTCTCCACTTTCTTTTGCACAATCATGGAGGTTCTGAACCAGTCGGTTGTATTACGTCATCGATGTCATCAATGATGGTATCTTCCCATGTTGCCGCAGTGGTGCCAAAGAGTTCCAAGTTTGTGTTCGTTCTGGGAGTTCTCTTCTTAAACTTTGCAGCCTTTTATCCCCTGTTGCATGAAGTAGAATTTTTGCACTAAGGAGACGGTGGTTCGATCCAGTTTATAATTTTGGGAAGACAGCAACATCGATCAGGCAAAACCTTCGATTGAAGATGATGTGGTCAATTTCATTGTGGAACTGTCCACCATGGGATTCCCATGTCTGAAGTTTCGATTCAGCCTTCTGGAACTGTGAGTTCCCATGAATGTTCTTGGTGGACATGATGAACTCCAGATAGACTCTCACCCTGTCAGTTCCATTCTAGGTCATGAGTCCCAATTTGGAGTTCTTTGGTCAATATTCTCTGTCCTATTTTGGCTTTAAAATCACCCTCTATGATCTTGTAGAAGGTGTGATTTTTTTTTGATCTCCAGTTCCATGTAGAATTTCTCAGTTTCTTCGTCCTTGTATGTGGATGTTCCTTGTTTGTGGATATGTATCAATATATAAACATAATTACTTTAATTTAATAGATTACAGCAGTGGAAACTGACTTCTTATTTTAATATTAAGAACATGCTGAGCATCTATATTTCTTCTAACTTCAGGCAAAACCATTCAACATATATGCTTTATTGAAAACAGAACTTTGGGGCCATAGCGATAGCCCAGCCGTGGAGGCGTTTGCCTTGCACGCGCCGGCCCATGCTGGCCCGGGTTCGATCCTCGGCATCCCATATGGTCCCCGAGCACCGCTAAGGAGTAATGCCTGAGTGCAGAGCCAGGAGTAACCCCTGAGCATTGCCGGGTATGACCCAAAAAAGCAAAAAAATAAATAAATAAATAAATATTGAAAACAGAACATTAAATGAATTCATAAAATGAACTTCATTTTTATTTTTAAAGGTTTTTTTCCTAAACAGCAACTTGCTCTCAAATAATAAAAATCAATTATGATATTCAATTTTATTAACATATAATAAGTATTTTATTCATATTACACAGATATAGTAAAGTATAATAAGGGCTAGACAGGTAAACTTTATTTTCTTCAGAATGTGGCTGTTAGCTTGAATAATGCACCTCTTCCAATTATGTTTCTTCTTTTCAAGATCTTTATGGCAGCCTCTTTGTTATTCTTATGAACATTTGCTTGAATATGATAAAAATGCAAATATTTGTGGTTAGAGCTATTGATGGTTTGCCCTTTAGTCTAACATTTCAAAGAATACTCTTTAGCAAGCAAGACATTTTCAAAGATAATTAGATTCTTTTGAAAAATCATCTTAGTGTAAGCTTTTGTTTTGT
>JAJIBD010005993.1:0-142581 GCA_021461705.1 Cryptotis parvus
GCTTGCTAGAGTCCCCTCTTCCTTCACAGCACTATGAAGATGGACTTGCAGACGGTGTGCACGGCCAGGCCTGTGGGGTCCTTGTCCTGGGGGACTCCCGGTCAGCAGGGCGGGGTCGCCTCCGTCTAGCATGTTGGGAGCTCTCAGCCACTGGCTTCATGGAGCTCCGTCCCAAACCGTTAAAGCCGGGCTGGGGTGGGACCAGGCGCTCCCTCTCCCCACTTTGGGGACAGGTCGGTATCTGAGACCATCATTCGGTGTCACCATGGGCGGGAGGGAGGCTCACAGGGGACAGAAGTGACCAGGAGGTGGAGCAAGGCAGCCACTAGTGCCGGAGCAGTCCACAAACACCGTCCTCAAGGGTCCGAGACCCTCTCATCCAGATGAAGTTGCAGCTTCCTTAGCTGGTGGCTCCTAGCGGGGGCTCCAGGGACGCTGGTCGGCTCAGGGTCACGCTGGGGAAGCTGGCCACGAAGCTCTCCCCACCGCCTCTTGACCTGCAGGGACACCCAGGGAAGGAGAGCAGCGCTGCGGGTGCGGTTCCACCGACAGCCGCGTGGCGGTGCTAGAGCCAGCGCGGAATCTGCGGACTGGTGGCATCCTGGGGATCCGAGGGGGCGCCGCCCCTTTCCTGGGGCGGGAGACGCAGAGAGGATCGCGAGGGGTGGAGAGTCAGGAGCGGACTTTGCACTGACGGAGCTCCTTGCCTGGGCAGCATTGCTCCATCCAGTCCACTGCCAGATTAATCGCCTTTGCGCGGCCAAATGGCTCACCTGCCCGGTACCTGGTACCTGCCCGGTACCTGTCCGGTACCGCCCCGCGCCTGGCTTGGACCGACGGCTCAGGTGCCGGCTGCGGCCTGGGAAGCGCGGGCTCCTTCCCGGCACCTCTCGGTCCCCCTGGCACCACTGGGGTGCGGCCCCAAACAAAACAAAACAAAACAAAACAAAACTAAACTAAGCAAAAGTCCTGGACCAAAGAGGACCAAAATAAAAGTGCTGGGCCTTAACGGAGGTTAAAGGGGCTTATTTATGGATCCCTTGAGCCCCACCCGGGTGATCTTTGAGCACTGCCAGGTGTGACTCAGCCCGCCCCTCCATCCCCAAAATAGTCCCGAATGTCTGCAGGGCCCCGTGAGCTCTGGGCCCCCAGTTCTCTCTGCAGCCTGGCCTCACAGCAGCTGGCCGCCGTCCTGCCCTCCCGGCCCTCGTCTGTGCTCCCTCCCATGGCTCTGCCCCCAGCAGCCCCGAGATGCCCTCACACACCTGCTGGCAAGACCTTAGCCACCGCCGCCGCCTCTGTGCTGAGCCTCGATCAGCTGCTCGGTGTCCCCCAGGGCCCCCGGCAGCCGCTCCAGGGAGGGGGTGTCGGGTCCCTGAAGGCCCCCATCCGAGGGCCGGGGTTTCTCACGCCGCTCTCTGAGGCTCAGAGACCGGCGCAGGCGCCCCGGAACACCTCCCCGGAGGGCTCCTGGAGCTTGCCGTAGGAGGGCCAGGGTCCCCGCAGGGACTGGGTGCGGCGCCGAGTGCCCATGCTTCTGGACACTGAGACCGCTGCAGGCCCTCCGGAAGCCACCGGTCCTCTGAGATGGTTCTGTGGCTCCCACCCGAATGCCTGGAGCTCACCTGGGGACAAAGGTTGGTGCTGCTGAGGTGGCCGTCATAAACCAAAGGGCAAGAGCGGGATGCCATCCCTCAGTCATTCTCCTCCACCTAGGGGTAAGGGCCATGGGCTCCCTCCTCCTCCTCCTCCTGCTCCTCCTCCCTCCTCCTGGTCCTCCTCCTCCTTCTCCTCCTGCTCCTCCTCCTCCTCCTGCTCCTCCTCCTCCTCCTGCTCCTCCTCCGCCTCCTGGTCCTCCTCCTCCTCCTGCTCCTGTTCCTCCTCCTCCTCCTCTTCCTGCTCCTCCTCCTCCTTCCCCTGCTCCTCGTCCTCCTCCTGCTCCTCATCCTCCTCCTGCTCCTCGCTCCTCCTGCTCCTCCTCCTCCAGGCAGCCCGGAGCCCCAGGCCAACCTGCGTTCACTCCTAGGACCTCGAGAAGCGATTCCTAAGCACCGCAGTGTGACCCCCAACAAAAAACCAAATGAAGGTGTTGGGGGGGGTGTTTACTGGGCAGAGGCTACATGGTGATCTGTTTCTCTTTCTTTCTTTCTTTTTTTTATTTCAATTTTTGGACCACACCCTGAAGTGTTCAGGGCTTACTCCTGGCTCTGTGCTCAGGGATCACCCCTGGTGGGCCTCAGGGGACTGTATGGGGCTCCAGGAACTGAACCTGAATTGGTCAAGTGCAGGGCAAGTCCTTATCGGCTGTACTATCTCTCGCCCAACATAATTGGTTTGCTGTACTATCTCTCTGCCCCAACATAATTGGTTTTTCTTTTTTGGTGCTCAGGGATTACTCCTGCCTCTTCGCTCAGGGATTACTTCTGGCGGTGCTCGGGGGACCATATGGGATGCTGTTGGATGACAGGCTTAGCTAGTTTGGGAGCTTTGCTCACAGTTTGATCAATTTACATGTTCTTAAGCCAAGGTTCATTCTAATGAGACCTCTCTTCTATGTAAACACTGATAGAGGGTGTGGCAGTTACAGAAGTCACCTTGACTGAATAACTTCTGACTTATACATCTACTATGACTTCTTTATTATGACTACAATTTTTATTTATTTATTTATTCATTCACTTATTTATTTATTTATTTATTTTATTTTGCTTTTTGGGTCACACCTGGCGATGCTCAGGGGTTACTCCTGGCTCTGCACTCAGGAAGCACTCCTGGAGGTGCTCAGGGGACCATATGGGATGCCGGGGATCGAACCGGGCCGGTACAGGCCGGCTCCGTGCAAGGCAAACGCCCCTACCCACTGGACTATTGCTCCGGCCCCATATTTTTAATTTTTTTTATTATACCACCGTGAGACATACAATTACAAAGGTGTTCTTTTTTTTTTTTTCTTTTTGGGTCACACCCAGCGACGCTCAGGGGTTACTCCTGGCTCTGCACTCAGGGACTTACTCCTGGCGGTGCTCAGGGGACCATATGGGATGCCGAGGATTGAACCCTGGTTGCCACATGCAAGGCAAACGCCCTACCCGCTGGACTATTACTCCAGCCCCAAAGGTGTTCATAATTGGCTCTTGGTAATACAGTATTCCAGCACCCATCCCTCCACCAGTGCCCCATTCCCACCACCAATGTACCCACCCCCCCTCCCCAAGCTGCCTCAACACACCAGGTACCCCTTTTTCCTCTCTTTCTCTGTCTGTCTCTGCATCTCTCCCTCTTCTTTTCTACATTGCGGCTCACTCAGGCCCTCCCCAGGGTGGACCTTGCTCTCTGCTCTCTGGACGTTTCCTGACCCATCCCGGGTGAGGGGCTCCTCAGAGGCCAGTGCAGATTCCAGCAGGGCGGGAGGGAGTGGGAGGGTTTGTGGACAGCGGGAAAGGGGACTCTTGCTGTCCCACCTGTCCAGGGCCGTCTCTGGGTCCGCACGCTGACCACACCCCTGTTCCAGCCACCGGCCATCCTGACGCTGGTTAAAAAGTAGCAGGAAATTTGACCCAGTCTTCGGGCCTCTGGGCGCTGCGGTCATTTGAGCCCCCTCCCTCCACCGGGTTCCTGCCGAGCGTGGGGCGGGAGCCTGCCGACAGGTGTACGGGCGTCGGGCATCGCTGTCCAGTGGCGGCAGGGGCACCCGCACGGCGCGGACAACGCCTCTCTGCCGTCATCCCACCCCTGGTCAGCGATACCGCCTCGGCCCCACCCGCCTGCCTGGGCCAAGGGGCCGTTTACTCTGCAGACCGCAGCTGCCCGCTAATGCGCCCCGGAAGGGCCGGGCCGGCGTCCACGTCTGCTCCCCCAGGCCCTGCGGGAGCGTCCGAGAGCTCTGAAGATGAGTCACCCCGCTCAGGCCTCACCCAGCCTGGACAACTGGGTGTTTTCCGTGGGCCCGCGCTGGGGCAGCTGCGGGCGGGGCTCCACGTCCTGGGAGTGCGCTGTGGCAGGTTCCCTGGGGAGTTGTTAAATTAGATGCCCGGAGGAGACTGTTTCCGTGTGTGTGTGTGTGTGAGAGAGAGAGAGAGAGAGAGAGAGAGAGAGAGAGAGAGAGAGAGAGAGAGAGAGAGAGAGAGAGAGAGAGAGAGAGAGAGAGAGAGAAGAGAGAGAGAGAGAGAGGAGAGACAACACCACCCCACTCGGTCTCTGCTCCAGGGATCACTCTCCTGGGAGTCAGAACTGGAGCGGCACAAGGCAAGCAGCCTTAGTGCCAAGGCTTGGCCCAATTTCCCTTTTTCTTTTCTTCTTCTGGAGTGTTGGGGCCTCGCAGGGCTGGACACTGCTCAGGAGTGACCTCTGGCGGTGCCCCGGGATCATGCGATGCCTGGGCCACGGTTTGCAGGGGGCTGCGGGCTTGCTCTGCTTGGAGCCCTGGTCGCGCCGTGGCAGCGCACGGTCTGCTGGGCACTGCTGGGAGAGCCCCTGAGCATCCGTCAGATACGTCCTATTGCCAACAATAGGAAGAGCTGCAGCACCGCTGCAGAGGCCGCAGGTGGGCATGGTGGGTCATGTGCTCTTGGATGAACGAAACACCACGTCCACTTACTGAGTGGCCGCAGAGGCTCAGATGAGGGGTGTCCGCCATTCGGGCTGCGGGGAGGCGTAGGCCGGGAAGACGGTGCCCGGGCCGGGCTGCCCAGAACCTCCAGCTGATTGGATGAATCTGTATCCGCAGGTGACGGGCAAGAGCTTGTCTTCATGATACCCGAAGCAAAGCTCAGAGCACAGGGAGAGCCTGCACACCGGAGCAGGCGGGTTCTGCTGTGCAGAGAGGAAGGGGGTCGTCTCTGTCCTTGGCGGGTGGCACACTCAGAGGTGCTCAGGGTCAGCGCCTGTCCTGGCGGTGCTCAGGAGACCTTGTGGCACCCGGGATGGAACCCCAGCCCCCGACTGAAAGGTTTCTGTCCACTGAGCCGTCACCCTGACTCCAGCAACCCTATTCATTCATTCATTCATTCGTTCAGTCATTCATTCATTCATTCACTCACTCACTTATTCATTCATTCACTGATTTATTTGTTTGTTTTTGCTTTTTGGTCACACCCAGCAATGCTTGGAGGTTACTCCTGGCTCTGTGCTTGGGAATTTCTCCTGGCAGTGCTCAGGGGAACATATAGGATGCTGGGGATTGAACCCGGGTTGGCCACATGCAAGACAAATGTCTGCGCCCCCCATTTTTTTAAATATGAAATGACTGAGGGTCCAAGGGGTGACGTGACTTGCCCAAGGAAACAGTTTACAGAAAGTGAGATCCTGAATCTGCTCTTGCAGAACTAGCCCGAGACTGAGCAGTAAATATGGGTCTCCCTGCCCCCTCCCCACTCCCCCTCCCCATCTGACCCCTCCTCCCACTGACCCCACCCACTCTGCTGGTCAGTCTGGGTCTTCATGCACGTGCAGGACGTGTTGGAATTTTCCTGGAAAATAGGATAACCTGGCACCGCCATCTGCGGGGCAGAGAAAGGCTCAGCTCCACAGCTCGTCATGAGGAACGTGATGCCACCAAACCTTCCCAGGGAGAGTTGACCAGCTGAGGACTCTTGGCACGGGCGGCAGATCCCCCTTCCTGCCTGAAGGCCAGCAGCTACAGCCACCCGACACCCTCCGGTCCGCACCGAACCTCACCAAGCGGACAAGTCACGGATTGTCCCAGACCCACAGATCCTGGAGTGCCTCCAAACTTCACAGAACTGACAACCCAGTGGGGTCAAGCTGATGGGAAAGTTGAGTAGAAGCCGACCAAGCTCAGTGAGCCGCAGTGGGCACAGGGAGGTCCTCAGACAATGCTTCAGTAACACCATTGTGAACGACAACAATGGTCATGAGCTGACTTTTGTTGACCTAAGATCTGATCCTTTCATTTCCCTTTGTGTTGTGACAAACAATATGAAGTGAATTATTTTTGTGCCTGTGAAGGGGACAGGCTGGGGTGGTGGATGGGAACTGGGGACGTTGGTGGAGGGAAGGGCACACTGCCCGTGGGACGTGGCAGAAATGGAATGCCGAAAACAACCACACTAGGGACAACTTGGTAATCATGGAGTTATAATACAATTTTTTAAAAAGTAAGATAGGGGAAAAGTTTCACAGACATGGGGCAGAGCTGCTACTTGCTCTCCCTGTGCCCAGCTGCTCACGAGGCGCCCAGGAGGGATGGTGGATTCTAGCCCTGGCCCGCCACCCCAGCAGAGCCTTGCAACAAGCCAGTCGACCCCCCCACTCCATGAGGGCCTCCATTTTCCACATCTGGACTTCTCTCTCGTCAGAACTCCACCCAGCAGACCAGCCTATCACAGCCCGGCTCGCGGCTGCTTGCGGCTGCGCAGTTCATCAATAAATGCTGGACTTATGGATGACTACAAGAGTATGCTACCTGCATGGCAGAGCCTGGCAAGCTACCCGTGTTGTATTTGATATGCCAAATACCAGTAACAATTATAGACCTCATTCCGGAATGGATTGAGGCTCTTTATGTTCCTGGAGCAAGCAGATGCCCTTGGGCTCTACTCGCATGAGACAGGACATATGGAGATGTTACTGGGGCCCGCTCGAGCAAATCGATGATGAATGGGAAGACAGTGATACAGTGAAGATAGGGGCCGGAGCAACAGCACAGCGGGGAGGGCGTTTGCCTTGCATGCGGCTGACCAGGGGTTCAATCTCCCGGCATCCCATATGGTCCCCCCGAGCACTGCCGGGAGTAATTCCTGAGCAAAGAGCCAGGAGTAACCCCTGAGCATTGCCGGATGTTGACAGAAAAAAGAAAAAAAAAAAAGAAAAAAAGTAAGATAGTCCTCAGAGGTGAGGTGGGAGGGCTGTGGAGACGCCGTACATCATCTCACTGAGCACTGTTTTTGGAGTCGGAGAGAGGGCTCAAAGGGCAGAAGCACGTGCTTTATGCGTGTGAGGGCTCCAGCTTGGACCCCAGCACCGAACGGGCTCTCCTGGGAGAGAGCCCCAGGACTTCTGGGTGGGGCCAAAGTCTCAAAATAAGTAAACTTTACTCATTTATTTTTAATTTAATTTAATTTATTTATTTATTTTGCTTTTTTGTGTCTACCCAGTAACGCTCAGGGGTTACTCCTGACTCTGCACTCAGGAATTACTCCTGGCAGTGCTTGGGGACCATATGGGATGCTAGGGATTGAATCCAGGTCGGCTGCA
Organism: Cryptotis parvus; assembly: GCA_021461705.1. Lineage (NCBI taxonomy): Eukaryota > Metazoa > Chordata > Mammalia > Eulipotyphla > Soricidae > Cryptotis > Cryptotis parvus. The sequence goes on from JAJIBD010005993.1 coordinate 7,216, forward strand.
TGCAAGGCAAACGCCCCTACCCGCTGTGCTATCGCTCCGGCCCCCAAATAAGTAAATTTTATTTATTTATTTTGCTTTTTTGGGTCATACCCGGCAATGCTCAGGGGTTTCTCCTGGCTCTGCACTCAGGAATTACTCCTGGAGATGCTCAGGGGACCATATGGGATGCCGGGGATCGAACCTGGGTTGGCACAGGCCGGCCGTGTGCAAGGCAAACGCCCCTACCTGCTGGGCTATCGCTCCGGCCCCCAAATAAGTAAATTTTAAAAGTCAGTTTTAACCACAGTCAGTCATGCTCGGGGGCTCCTCCCGGTTAAGAGCCTGGTGATTGGAGCAAGCCCAAGTCTCAACACCTTTGCTGGAGCCCTCTGAGATATGTTTGGGGGGCGGGTAATGCCTCACATTCCCCAGGCCGGTGAGCTTGCCCGGATTTCACCTCCATCTCTTGAGCTCCTTCCCTTCAGCTGCAAATGATAAAATTTCATCTTGTTCTTGTTTTTGGGCCCTGCCTGGCCATGCTCAGGGGTTACTCCTGGCTCCGCACTCAGGAATCGCCTCCTGGAGGGCTCTGGGATGCCGGGGATCGGACCCGGTCGGCCGCATGCGAGGCAAGCACGAGCCGTCACTCTGCGGCGTGTTCTCTCATCTGAATGAGCAACGCCTCTTTCTCCATCCGCACACAGGCTCGTGGCGGCTCCCAGTTTCACAGCCGTGAGTCATGTTGCTTTGGTCAGCATGCGATAGAGCTTATTTAGTGAGTTTTCCTTTGCTTGGACAGGTGCTGTGAAGCAGGGTTGCTGGTCAGGGCTGGGCTCTGTGTTTTTGTTGTGTGTTTATTTGGGAGGGATATGCCCTGTAGTGCTCAGTGTTCCTGCTCTGTGCTCAGGGATCACTCTTGGTGGTCCTTAGGTGACTGAACCTGAGCACCACAGGAAACTGAGAACCTTAGGCGGTGCCGGGGACTGAACCAGGAGAGCCTGTGCAAGGCAAGCGCCCTCCCGCCTCTCTCTCACGCCGGCCCACAGCGGCTGGTCTGCTTCTGGCTTCTTACCTCACTGCCTCAGCACTCTTAAGAGACCACTGGGGAATCTTTTTTTTTTTTTGGCCGTTGTTGTTGTTGTTTGGGCCACACCTGGTGATGCTCAGGACTCCCTCCTGGCTCTACTCAAGGATCACTCCTGGCAGAGCTCAAGGGACTCTGTGGAGTGCCAAGGACTGACCCCAGGTCAGCGTGTGCGAGCAAGTGGTCTCGGGGCTGTGCTGTCTCGCCTGCCTGGAACTCTGTTCTCTCACTCCAGAACAGAGGTAGCAGGTGGGGCGTGCGTTTCCCCAGCTGGCGTCCCAGCGGCCAGCCTCAAGGCCAGATTCCAGGCACCCCATCACTCGGGAGTCAAAGGGATGATAAGCCATACAGCACGGAGACCTCTGGAAGCTCACACAAACGAGCTGAGCTGCTGCTCCGTGCCGGGCTCATGGGCTGAGCAGCTTCAGTTTACAGTCAGTGGGGCTGCAGCGATAGCACAGCGGGAGGGCGTTTGCCTTGCACGTGGCTGACCTGGGTTCGATGCCCGGCACCCCATATGGTCCCCCTAAGCACTGCCAGGAGTAATTCCTGAGTGCAGAGCTGGGGAGTAGTAACCCCTGAACACTGCTGGGTGTAACCAAATAAGCAAAAAATAAATAAATCAAATCAAATCAATCAGTGGACCTTGGTCAGTGCTGCCCATGCGTGCCAGGCGTCTACCTGGGGGCTGATGATCACCAACGCTGAGAGTCTGTGTGCTCACTGCGGAAGCAGGTGCCCCTCGTCTGTCAATGGGGAGCTTGTGCCTGCCTGACACTGTATGTGGAATCATGTCCCAGGCGGCCTGTATCTTGTGAGAAATCTCGGGAACATAATTGCTCAAGGTCCTTCCTGCCCAGAGTCCTGTGATCACAGGTCTCAAACTTCAAACTTAAGTCCTAGGTGCTAGAGAGACAGGCCAGGCACTGGACAGTGTGCCAGGACATGCGTGAGCTTCAGGAGCAATCCCTGGCCCCGGTTAGGTCCCCTGAGCTCTGCCTGGAGCAACCCCTCACACAGGTGTGAACCCCAAGCGGTACTGAAGCAACAACAACCAAAAAACTCAAATCAAACAATCAAACAGTCAAATCAAACCAAAGGCCTTTCTTTGAAAAATATTAGTTCTGGATTCTTCTTTTTGTGGGGGCTCAGATCTCACTCCTGCGCTCGGGGTCAGTCCTAGTGGCACTCTGGGAGCCAGACGGGTGCTGGGGACCAAAGCAGGGCTTGCTGCTCACAAGGCCAGTTTCTTAACCTCCGTGCTAACTTTATCACTCAGTTTTGCATATTTTGGCCATTTTATTTTTGGTCTCTGAGGGCAGTTGGTGTGGAAGACAGAGCCTGGTCTGGGGTCCTGTGCCCCCACAATCCCTCTGATCTTGGAGTCTCAGTGTTCATCTCAGCTTCCTACGGCTCAACTGTCCTGACTTGGTGGCCGAGATTGGTCATGCTGGCACAAAGCCTCGAGTTTGAGCCTGGTACTGAGTGTGATCCCAACAGCACCACTAGCTGGGGCCCCCATGCTGGGGTGGAGCACCTGGTCCCAGCTCGACTGCCCCTGGGTGTGTGAGCCTCGTAAGAAGCGTGTGGGCTCGTGGCTAAGCCTGTGTGTCCACGTTCATCAACAACATCAAAGGGGTGGCTGGAGCCATAGTACAGCGGGAGGGCATTTGCCTTGCACACAGCTGACCCCGGGTTCCATCTCCAGCATCCCATAGGGTCCCCCGAGCACCACCAGGAGTAATTCCTGAGTACAGAGCCAAGAGTAACCCCTGAGCATCGCTAGGTATGACCCAAAAAGCCAACCACCACCACGGCAACAACAGCGAAGGGAACAAAAGGCAAAGGAAGGTAGGAAGACTACAGAGAGCGGAAGACACCTGATTCGCACACAACTAACACGAGTTTAATCCCCAGTATTGCAGAGGATCCCTGAGCCCTGCCAGGCCTGGTCCCTGAGCACAGAGCAGGAGAAGGCTCTGAGCACTGCTGTCCAGATGGGCATGACTGGACAGGAGGCGGTTGGGGAATAGGCGGTGGGCACACAATGCAGCCCTGGCCCACGGGCTGGGCCACAGTCCTCCCTGGCTGGCAGGCTGTGTCGTGTGCTGTGTGCTGTGTGGGGCAGGGGGTGACGTCCCTGCTGCCCCAGGGAGGCGCGAGGGTGCCTGGGAGCCTCTTCTACGTGGGAGTTACCCTGGAGGCTGAGGGGTGGGAAACATGGAAATCGGATCTGCAAACGTCTCCACCCCTGCCCTCAGGGCCCAGGGCCTGCCGAGACCCAGTTTCCTTCTGGGGGTTCAGCTGCCGAACGCCCTCAGGGCTGAACGTCTGGGGCCTCACGGCCAGACCGGAGCAGTAGAAGTCATGAGCCTCTCAGGTCACCTGAGGGCAGACCGGGCGTCCCGGCAGTGCTGAGACCTTCTCCCCTGAGAAGGCTGGGGTGGGGTCTGGTCTTTGGAGGGGCTTCTGCCACCTGTTGATTCCCAGGTCTGCACATGGGACCCTGGATTTATGTTGAGACCCTGAGGCCGCACAGTGGCAGGCCTGTAGACAGAAACGCACCTCCAAATGTGACTGGTCACAGACTCGGGGTGGGCAAGACTCCTGGCTGAGAGCTTTCCCTACTGTGGTGGCCCCCCAGGGCAAGGAAGGGGGTGCTTTGGTGCACTGTACCAGTGTAAGTCAGTTTCTCGGGCAACGGGGACCTTCCTCCAGGTGACCCTGTGCCCTGGGTTCACCTTCCTTCCTCTATAGAAACCGAGATTGCACAGGGTTAAGGCACTTGCCTTGCATGAAGATGATCTGATTTAATTCGCCTTCCTCCCTGAGGAGAAAGTTAGCTCCTAGTTAGCCTGCAGGACCTGAATCTGGAAGGTTCTTGAAGTCAGAAAGGGGCCAGAGAGATGGTTCAGGGCTTATGGCACCAGCAGAACCCGGCGCTTTATTGGCAAGGGAGCGCCGTAAGCTGGGCAGTGCGTCCATCCGCACTAGCTGCAGGACGGCTTTGAGACAGGGATTGGGGTCTGGGTTCCAGCCCGGCAGAGGCTGAGCAAGGCAATGGCTTAACCTTATGCTACAGCTCCGTGTCCGTGGGGAGGACAGCACCAAGAGATCGAGCCAGATGGGGAATGGGGGAGAAACAGTGCCCGGGCGTGCACTGTAGGATGGAGACAGAGATCAAGAATAGGTGGAGAAGGGTCCAGCAGGGGTCTGGGATCTTAAGGCTAGACTTTAACACTATCAGAGCCACGAGAGAGAACGCCACAGCGTCTCTCAGGGAGAGGTGGTCCCTTGCAAGCCCCCCACACAAGCCTCAGGCCCCTCTGTTTTGACTTTTTTTTTGGTCACACCTGGCGATGCTCAGGGTTACTCCTGGCTGTTTGCTCAGGAATTACTCCTGGCGGTGCTCAGGGGACCATATGGGATGCCGGGGATTGAACCCTGGTCGGCGTGTGCAAGGCAAACACCCTACCTGCTGTGCTATTGCTCCGGCCCTGTTTTTACTTTTCCTAATCTCAGAATTCTTCTAAATTTTTTGTAGGGGAGAAGAAGAGGCAAAGTTGCCAAAAGTCTTGATAAACCCAAACCCAGGCCCTCCCTGGGCGCGCTGTTCCTTGCAGAGCATTCACTTAGGACGGACTATTCCGAGGTTGTGTCTAAGCTGAAGGGTCTGGTAGGGAGCTTTGCTTCCTGTTTTAACTCTTCATTTTGCTTCATTTATGTTGTGCGTCTGGGAGGAGCCCAGGGCTTCACACAGCAAGTCAGGAGCTGTGCCTGGGCGCTGCGGCCCCACACCATGCTGATGCGGGTGTGAGTCGGAACCGGGGGATGGCTGGTTAATATGGGTCAATGCTTGGGTTCTTCAGGGGCGCGGCGGTCTTTGTGACACTGGCCCAAAGGAATCAGGAACAGCAAACTCCTCATTTGTCTTTGACCGAGGTGTCCTTGGCCCCCTCTTGCCCCTCAGAAGCCTAGAGATGAGCCGGGAGACTCATTCTGCCCTTCCCTGGGCTTGCAGATAAGCAGAGAGCTCGAGAGGCCAGCCACGAGGCCTTTGCTGCCCACCCTTCTTGCTGTTCTCTTCCTCATAAAAACCTTCTTGTGTGAGCCCAAGAGATTGTACAGGGCTTAAGGCACTTGCCTTGCACACAGCTGACCTTGAGAATCCACAGCACCACACACGGTCCCGCTTAGCATTCCAGGACGGATCCTGGAGCACCACCAGCTGTGGCCTCCCCCAAAGAAATCCCCTTTCCTTGTTTTTGGGCCACATCTGATAGTGCTAGAGCTTACTCTTGGCTCTGTGCTCAGGGCTCACTCCTGGGTTGCTTGGCAGGGGCTATATGAGGTGCCAGGGATTGAACTGGGGTTGGCTACGAGTAAGGCAAGCACCTTCCTTACTCTACCATCACCCTGGCCCTAAAAATCCCTTTCACGCCTCCTTGCAGGCAAGATGGTTGCTCTGAGGACAATCAGCCCCTGTCACCGGCCTGCTTCGTGTCACTGATTTTCTCCACAGCTGTCGTGGGCCCAAACCCTGTGTGGCTAAACGTGTTCCCAGAGGCAACAGGACTTCGTGGATTTCTCCACTTCACTGCACAGCACTTCCTGATCCCTCCTACTCACCAGGGAGGGAGCCAAGAGTCCCGAGCTTCAGGAATTCCTTGGAGCTCTCTGAACTAACCAGCACAGGCTAACCAACTGTCCCCTTCCTGGAGGGCAGGAGAGCCGGCAGCTCTCCGGGTGGACAGTGGGCAGGTTGAGAAAGCACAGAGGGGCCGGGAGCTGGATAGCAGGGCTGTAGTTGTGCTTTGCGTGTGGGAACCTGGGCTTCAACCCCTGGCACTTTATGAGCCCCGAGTATTGCCAGATATGGCCCCCAAAGCCAGGAAGCTGCTGCTGAGTGTGTCTTTGCGCCTGGCCTCCAAATCTCAAAGTTTCAGGGCCTCCGTGGGTTCGGTCTGCAGATGGGCTCGCGCTCTCCAGCTGGCAGGGGCGGGGGGGGGGGGGCACGTGGGCGGGGGGTGGGGTGGGGGCTGAGAACCCCAGGGCTCTCCCAGGCCACATTCTTTCCCTGACCTTCCCAATTCTAAACAAAGAAAATGCCTGGGCCCCAACCTAGGCTTTCTGAATCGAAGGCCAGAGGGCTCAGGGGCCTGAGTCATCTCTTTGGCTCCTACAGAGCCCAGAGGTTCTTCTCAGGGGAGAGTGAGGGGTGGCTCCTCGGGCCTCTGGCAGGTGCCCACTGCAGAGCCATCTGGAGAGGGTGAGCAGGGCAGTTCCTGCCCCTCAGGAGCGGAGGACGCCGCCTCTGGCAGTGCTCACATGACTGTGTTGGTATATTTGTGTGGTGGTCGGGGCCAGGCCTGGGGCGCTCAGGGGCTACTGCTGGCTCTGTGCTGGGGCTCAGGCAGCACTGGGGACGGACGTGGCCTCCTGTTAAGCTGGACTATCCCGCATGGCAGCTCATTTTCTAGTTCTCAATTCTAATTTTCCTCTTGCTCAGACCTTCACCTGCTGTCACCAGAAGCTGGTGGCACCCTCTGCCCTCTGTTCTAGATCTAGGAGTGCACCAGGACCAGCCCTGATTGATTCTGCGAGTCCAGTCACAGCTCTGTGGCATGACCAGCCTGAAAGCCCGGCCTTGAGAGCTCTCCTAGGCACACTGCAGGGGAGATAAAACTCAAGCATGGAAGCACTGAAAGATAAGTACACGCTAGAAGTCTAATAGGGACAAATGGGCTCAGAGTCCACCAAGTCCCGCCCCTTTTGTGTGGCAATTTAGTCCAGAGAGGGCAGGGACTGGCTCAAGGTCACACAGCTTTAACTGTCCTGTGTATAGAAAGCTCTGAGGTAGCAATAGGCCTTGGGCTTGAATAGCCAATGGGATGCGCGCTCCAGGACCAACCAGGCTGTGTCTCTGAGTGTTCCTGGCATTGCACCAGGCCCATCCATTGCATATGCTCCAGGACGTTTGTTAATTGGTACGTGACCCTGGAAAACTGGGATTTTAGTCCTTGTTCTGCTACTGAAATAGCTGTCCTGGATTGGGCCGTGTAGGAGTTCACTTAGAGAGGCGAAGGAAGGATAAGGAGTTGGCTACAGCCCAGAACTCAGGAGAGTATGTGTGTGTGTGTGTGTGTGTGTGTGTGTGTGTGTGTGTGTGTGTGTTTGCTCATACTGGCAATGCTCAGGGGTTACTCCTGGCGGTGCTTGGGGAATCCACCAGGGTGGGCAGCGTGCAAGGCAAACACCCTCCCTGCTGTGCTGTCGCTGAAGCCCCTCACTATTGAGTTGTAACATCTTCATGCGGAGTTTTTAGTGAACAAGATAGTCCTTGCTCCTGCCTGGAAGTGGGTATTATTTTCTTTTAAATCCACGCATTGATGTGTGATATTAAAAAAAAAATCTTGGCCACACGTCAAGGGTGCTGGGGTTACTCCAGGCTCTGCACTCAGGAATCACTTCTGGCGGGCTGGGGGACCATATGAGACAGTGAAAATCAAACCCGGTCGACCCGATGCAAGGCAAAAGCCTTACCGCGGTACTATCACTCCGGTCCCGGTTATTGATTGGCTTATCTTCTTTCTCCTCGAACTGGAGGAAAGAAAGTTTGGTTTGTTTTGGTCACTCTGGTGCGTTGGCTGGCAAAGAGCCCGGTTTATGAAGCTTTCTGTTCAAACAAGCCTTCTGAACCCTCTTAAGTCCGGAATGTCCTCGATTTTTAGATTAGGGAAACTGAGGCTCGGAGAGCTGAGATTGCTTATGCAAGGTCACAAGGAGACAGACACCTGCCCATCACCCCCTCTCCTTCCCACAGCTGCCAAAGGACACGTTCACGTAAATGCGTGCAGCACAAGCGTCATCTCTTCCTCCTGCCCTTTACAAAAGCGTTTCCTCCGAACTCATCTCCAAGCACTCACGCGGATCAGCATCTAGCAGAATTCGGAGCCCCCTGCGATCTGTTGTGCTTGCGGCTTTGGGAGACACGTGCTACTCAGGTGAATGAATCGCACGTCCCCACCCCCGCCGACAGCCAATCACAACGTGTCGAAGCCGGGCCCTTCCAGCCTATGGCAGAGCGCCTCCGAGGCTCTGCAGCCCACGTGGGTCTCCGAGGACAAGGGAGTAGGCGGTGGCGCTCTGGGGGCGGGCTCTCCCCGCCTCGTCACCAATCGAGGGGCCCAGAAGGAGACGCGAGGGGCGGGGCTGACGTGGGGCGCCAACGCTTAAACATGACGGGCAGGCGGGCGTAGGGCGGAGTCCGGAGCGGGGGAGCGGTGAGTGACGGAGCGCTCTGCCCAATAGCAGGAGGGGTTGGGCTATGTGGGCCAATAGAAAGTCCGTGAGGCGGGGCCGAGACTGCAGCAAGTTCGGTTGCGCGGAGACCGCAGCTGTTCCCTGTCAGTGGAGGCAGCGACCGTAGAGGCGGTGGCGACGACTTGCGGCGGCGGCCGGGAGGTGAGTGGCGGCGGCGGCGGCGCTCTGCACCTTCCGCTTTCCGTGGCGGGCTGCAGTGGGTGGGCGTGCGCCGGCGCCGCCGCGGGGACGCTTATGTAAGGGTCGCGCGCGTCGAGGCGACGCGGGCTCCACGAGTGACGGCCTGAGGAGACGGCGGCGGGCGCTGCGCGACGCGACGCGACGTGCGCCGCCCCTCCCCGACCCTCCGCGGCGGCGGCCGCGCGGACCCGCCCCCCGGCCCCTGCCCGCGGGACCCCAGCATCCCTCCCGCGCCGCCTCCTGCCCCTCGCGCCGCCCGCGGCCTTGGTCTTGCGCTCAGGCCCATTTTGCAGATGGAGAAACTAAGCCCTGAAGTCCTGGCGCGAGGGCTGGAGCCCGCGTCGGGGGCCCGGGGCGCCCCCAGAGTCCCCCCCGCACCTGCGAGCCCGGGGTGGGGCCGCCCGCCGCCCGTTACCTGAGCGTTTACCTGAGCGTTTACCTGAGCGTTTACCTGAGCGTTTACCTGAGCGTTCACGGCGCCAGAAACCCCGATTCCGCGGCCTCCCTCGCTCGCGTGCGGGGCCCTGAGCCCTTTCCTGACCCGGCCTGGGGTTCTTCAGTCCCGCCGTCTCTCGGTGCTCTGGGAGTAGCCATCACCTGCCCCTGTTTGTCTGTGGGCTCAGGCTTCCTCCGGACTCAGGGCCCGGGGTCTCTCCGGGGACCCTCCCGGCCGCCGCCAGCACGCAGGCGCCTTCCCTGCCCCAGAGCACCTGGGCGAGCCCTTCGCTGTCCCCATTCTGCAGCTGAGACGACCGAGGCCCAGATCACGGCTGGGCCGGGTCCTCTCACGGGCCTCACCCACCTCCTGGTTCCGCACCCTGAGCCCGCAGGTGCTGCAAAGCTTCGCCACATTTGAACTCCTCCCGGTGTGTTTGTGCCCACCTGCCCGGGCAGCGGTCACGGTGCCCCAGCCGACTCCGCTGCTTGGGGAGCAGAGACTAGTCAGATGTTTGTACAAGTGTGTGCCTCCAGGTGAGGTGCGGCCGAGGAGGAGGAAGACGAGGAAGTTCAGTGGAGGCCCATAAATCTGGGCAAAATTCCCACAAAGCCAGACGGGGCGAGGCGGGGCTGGGGCTGGAGCAGGAAGGTGTGGTGGGTGGGTCAGTCCAGGGCCCCTGCGGACCCCCAGGGGCCTGCAGGGACAAGCAATGTAGTGATGGCTGGGAGCAGCTGAGGTTTGATTTAGGAGGGAGTTTGCACGTGGGCCAGGAGGGTGGAGGGAATGTGGCAGGAGTGATTGGTCCCGGCCGAGCCAAGAAGCCTGGCTGACCCCTTGAAGGAGCAGGAGCAGGGTGGGGGCAGCGGGTGTCCAGTCTCCTGCGGGCTCTGCACACTGGAGTTGCCCAGTTTGTGGTGAATCGCCGAGGGCTGCCATCCGGCGCTCCCACAAAGCTCCCCAGATCCCCTCTGTGCTTTCTCTTTGGCCTGTCTCAGGCCTGCTCCTGTCTGAAGGCCTCTGGGCCAGGTCTCCCCCGGGGGCCCCTTCAGGACACTGTGCCCTTGGTGAGCCCCTGCCGCCTGCCTCTGCGCTGCCCATACTGGTGGCCTTTCCTTTCTCCTGTCCCTGCTTTTGTGCACCACTCCCAGCCCCAGCGGCCCAGGTGCTTGTCCGACACAACTCCAGGAGGCCAGGTCACATCCCAGGTCAGCTCTCAGTGGACCCTTTGTCCCCACCACAGAGAGCACCGGAAGGAGAAGCTGCTTGGCAAACGTTTGGGACCAATTAGTGGATATCAGTGAGGAGGGAAGGGGGAGGTGGGAACCAGGGGCAGTCATGTGTGGGACTGCGGGTAATGGTCCCTGGGATGGGGGGACACCTGGCTAGGCTGGACTGTCAGCTCTGACCTCACTCTGAGTCTTGAAACCAGCTCAGTTTGACAGGATAAGATGGGAGGAAAGGTCCTGCCCCAAACAGGGGCATCAGGAACACAGGGAAGGAGAGAGTTGGGGGGTTTACAGAGAAAAGCCCCATCGGAGTATGGGACAGAAGAGGGTACTGTTGGCGCCTAATGGAAGAAAAAGCCCAGAAGATGCAAGAGCCCATGTTTCTCCCAGCAGGAAGAGGAGTGGCTGCCCCTTCACCTTTGTCCTCCCCAGACACATGTGGGTTCTTGGTTACGTGTGGCCGAGCACCCACAGCTGAGCATCAGGATGGAAGCAAAGGATGATCAGATAGGTACAGGAGAGTGGCCCAGACACTTCTGCAAAATAAGTCTTGGGATGAGAAACAAGTCCCAAGTAGACACGTATTCTGGGCATGAGGCAGAGAGAGGGGTGCCCATGGGAGGCCACACTCAGCCCTAACAAAGACTGCATGTGGGAGCCCTGGGCTTCATCCCAGACACTGTCTGGTCCCCTAGCACCAGTGGAAGGGGCCCAGGAGCACCAGGCTAGGAGGAGTTCCCCAAAACCACCAGCGAGGAACCAGAAACAGTATGGCTCAGGGGCCGGAACCATAGTACAGCAGGTAGGGTGTTTGCCTTGCATGTGGCCAACCTGGGTTCGATCCCCGGCATCCCATATGGTCTCCCAAGCACCACCAGGAGTAATTCCTGAGCGAAGAGCCAGGAGTAACCCCTGAGCATTGCCGGGTGTGATCCAAAAAAAAAAAAAAAAAAAATAGTAACTGCAAGTGAGTTCAGTTGCATCTGAGTTCCCTGGTGATATTTCTCTCTCTCTCTCTCTCTCTCTCTCTCTCTCTCTCTCTCTCTCTCTCTCTCTCTCTCTCTCTCTCTCTCTCTTCTTTTTGGACTACACCCAGAGATGTTCAAGGGTTACTCCTGACTCTGCAGTCAGGAATTACTTCCAGCGGTACTTAGGGAACAACATGGGATGCTGGGGATTGAACCCGTGTCGGCCACTTACACGGCAAACGCCCCCCCCTGCTGGTCAAAGTTCCATCGCTTTGACCCCCTAAGCCTCTCCCTTGGTAGAAAGGGTAGTAGTTTAAGGTTGTTAATAAGTTTCTTTTTTTTTTTCTTTAAACTTGGAGTTCTACTTATTTTCTGCCTGGTTTATTCCTGGGCCATAAGATTTTATTTCTTCGGTTTCTTCTGTGCGAGCTCCAGTTCAGGCTTAGGAACAATTCGTTCTTTCAGTCAAGATCGTCTTGGTTGACTGGGAGAGCTCATGTTAAGGTGTTAATCCACCCAGGAGCCCTGTAAAATTTCTGTTTGTTTTTTTTTTGAGCCACATCTCAGAGTCCAGAGCTAACTCCTGGCTCTGTGCTCTAGGATAACCCTGGAAGGCTTGAGGGACCATATAGGATGCCAGGGATTGAATCTGGGTCAGTCACATGCAAGGCAAGGGCCTTACCTGTGCAATTGTTCTGACCCCCTGTAAGTTCTAAGGTACATTTTGGGTGCTTTGTTTACCAGGACATGCCTAATGAGTCTCTAGAGAATCATTTGAACCCTTCAGCTCAGCATTCTGTGTTGAAGCACATGCAGTGAGAATTCAGCACTCCTCTAGGGCTCCTGACTTTGTGTCCAGCCACACAGTTTGGCCTGGGCTCAGCTGCCGACACTGCCACTGGGATGCTGGAGGGCACGCGTTGCTTTTGCAGAGTGACATCCTTCACATACCCAGTGGCCTTTTTTTTTTTTTTTGCCTTTTTTGGGTCACACCCAGCGATGCTCAGCGGCTACTCCTGGCTCTGCACTCAGGAATTACTCCTGGCGGTGCTCGGGGGACCGTATGGGATGCCGGGGATCGAACCCGGGCTGGCAGAGGCTGGCGCGTGCAAGGCAAACGCCTTACCCCAGTGGCTTTTTGGATACATGTCCTTGGGGCCTGAACTGTTTCTTGGGTGCTCATGAAGGTTTAAGCCTCTGGACTTGCATAGTTTTGTTGGGTTTTCAGGGTTAAGCGAATAGCGTGCCATTTCAGGACCACCTAAGGCTGCTCACAGAGGAGGAAGAGTGATCTGAAAGCCAACCTTGATCAAACTCTTCCTGACGTGGTTCATAATAACCTACAGCAAAAGGTCCAGTGAGGCCCCGTCGGCACACAACTGGGAATGCCCTAGGCACTCAGCTAGAAAATAGGTTGCCAGGGTCCTCCTTTCCCTCTCTGTCTCTAGCTCCCAGCCACTCACTGTTTTGGCTCTGTGGGTGCGGAACCTGTGTGTGCAGACCTTGGGCCAGTTGAGTGTTTGTGGATTTTTTTTTTCTTTTTGGGTCACACTCAGCGATGCTCAGGAGTCACTCCTGGCTCTTCACTCAGGAATTACTCCTGCGGTGCTGGGGACCATATGGGATGCCGGGAATCGAACCTGGGTCAGCCATGTGCAAGGCAAAAGCCCGCCCTGCTGGACTGTCGCTCCGGCCCCAGCATGGATCTTCCATGGTCCAGAATGACCCACGGCAGCCCACCTGGACCACACATTTTTTTTTCTTTTTGGGTCACACCCGCAATGCTCAGGGGTTACTCCTGGCTCTGCACTCAGGAATTACTCCTGGAAGTGCTCGGGGGTACCATATGGGATGCTGGGGATCAAACCCGGGCCGGCATAGGCCAGCTGCGTGCAAGGCAAGCGCCCTACCCGCTGGGCTATTGCTCCAGCCCCAATGGACCACACTTTTCAAGGCTGTGCTTTTTGTTTGGTATTTTGGGCCACACCTCAGGACTACTCTGGGCTGTGTGTAGGAATCGCTCCTGGCCGGGCAGGGGCGCCCAATCTGGGTCAGTGCCTTACCTGCTGTACCGTTTCTCCAGCCCTTACTGTTTTCTTAGAACGTGAATTGGGCCATCTTGCCGGCCTGTGTGAACGCTGCATGCTTGGCGCCTCCGGTGCGGGGTGGGGCAGCCTCGTGACCGTTTTGTGGCTTTAGATGTTCAGTGGAGCTGTGGGGTGTTGTTGGGAACCATCCTGCAGTGTGTGTGGGACGCCAAGCTTGGAGTATCTCTAGTCTCAGGAAAGCCAGGGACACCGGCTGTGGCCTGGAGGGTGTGAGTGGAGCTTGTCTCTGCGGGTGCTGGGGCTCTGCAGAACTGGAGCTGACACCCCCAGGATAAAACGGAAGATGTGTCAGCTGGCCGTGCCTGGCCACCTGGGTCAGCTGGCCGCGCCTGACCACCTGGGCACAGCCGGGACGTGGCAGTGGGTGGGGAGAAAGCACTGCAGCACCCGGTATGGTTCTGGAGGCTCTGGAGAAGTGCTGGGGGACTGCAGAGTGCCGCTTTGCCAGGCGCGGTGCCAGTGGGGTTCCCCGGGGGCCCGCCAAGGGTTCTCCCCATTCCACAGATGAGAGAGCTGCTTGGGAGAGATTAGAGGAGCAGGGGACTGTCCTAGTGCCTCATACCAGCGCCCCTGATGGGAACAGGACCAGGTCTCGCGCCCAGAAGAGCTAACGTGTGCCTGTTCTCTGCTTTAGGGAGCAGCTGCCTCGGAGAGAGAACCCTGGCCTGACGGTGAGTCCTGAGCCCGAATCCAGACCCGGTGCATGTGTGAGTGTGTGTGTATAAGTTCATGTGTGCGCAAGTGTATGCGAGCGTGTTTTTGTGAATGTATATGAGTGTGTGTGTGTGTGTGTGTGTGTGTGTGTGTGTGTGTGTGTGTGTGTGTGTGTGTGGGTGGATTCCTGAGGCTAAACTTGGAGTGGGGCAGTCTTAGTTCTCGTCTTGGGGGTCTTGGTTCACACAGGAAAGAGACATCCTGGGGGCCAGCCTCAGCGGGTCCTGGCTCTGACAGGGGGTGGCCTAGTGGCCTAGCTGCTGGAGAGGGTGGAGGAGAGTGCAGGGCTCCAAGGGCCACAGAGAGGCCCTGTGGTCAGCACAGTATGCAGCGGGAGGGCACTGGCCTGGGGAGGCTCTGTGGGCATTTGTGAGCACACTTGCTCGCCTCCTGAAGCTGCACACAGCTGGCATCGAAATAAGAGGGGCCAGGCCGGAGCAGTAGTCCAGCGGGGAGTGAGCTTGCCCTACACGCGCCAACTTGGGTTTGATTCCGGCATCCCATAGGGTCCCCCGAGCACCGCCAGGAGTAATTCCTGAGTGCGGAGTGAGAAGTAATCCCTGAGCATCGCCGGGTGTGACCCAAAATGAAAAAAAAAGAAATGAGAGGGTCTGGGGAGCCCCGTCTCCGCCCTCAGTGCTCAGGCAGCCTTGCTGGTGCCTCTTGCTCTCAGCCTAAATCCCAGAGTTAACCTGAGAGTCCTGGGCCTGTGTCCTGCACGGAGTGGCCATGGCCAGGCACCGGCTCTGTCCCTATCTCACGTTCCCGGGATTTCAGACACCCTTAATGCACTTCACTGGTGCTGGTGGGGTGGGGGTTGTAGTGTGCGCCTGTTTGCTGAGCTTTCATAGGTTGCCAACATTGAGTTTTCCCAGGTGACCCCAGCATGTCCCTTGTCCCGAGAACTTCCCTGAGTGTGTCCTCTTGCCTCGGCCACGCCTCCCTGTGTGGTTTCCCCCAGAAGGTCTACTTGAAAAAGCAGGAAGGGTCACGGTGTGTGGTGGAAGGGGCCCCGCTTTGGGGAGTCCCTGTTCACCAGTTCCCTCTGCTCACCTCATCTTCCCCTTCTCTGTCCGTAGACTTCAACCTTGTTTCTCTTCCTTGCACGGAGCTGGGAAATTGAGGCCAAGAGTAGGTGGATTTAGCCGACTTGGGTCCGTTAGTGTGACAGTGTCGTCTCTGACTCCGGAAGGGCACGTTACTCAGCGTGAGGCCTCCTGCTCCCTGGCCAGCTAATTAGTTCAGGCCTGCCTGGCTCCCTCAGGCCCTGCTGGGTCCCCAGAGCCATTAGTTACCGTTACCAGGACAGGGGGGGGGTGGGGGGCTGCCCTGCGCTCCTCTTTGCCATCTCCTTGGTGATCCTGGGGCGGGGGACGCCTGTGGCTCTCATTGGCTTTTGTATTTCATGCTGGAAGCCCCGGCCAGATCCCCCACTGCCCCTGTGCCTCACCTCCTAACCCGTTTTTCCTTTGACCAGAAAGCAGGGGCAGGGCCAGGCGAGCCGGGGCTCTCAGAGGCCACCCCCAGTAGTGTAAGGAGTCGGGCCAAACCCCGTATGAGGCCGCTGCTCTCCTGCTCCACAGCCGCTCCTGGCAGAGGCCTTGGGAAATTCCGTGATCTTGCAGTGCTGAGTCATGCTCTTGTGTGTCACCTTCGGGTGCCTGTCACTGGCTCATCAGGGTGTGGGAAGGGCCACAGTTCCTCGGAGGGAGGTCATAGCCTGAGCACCTCTGGATATGTCTGTGCTTTGATGAAATAATTCGTTTAGCAGGGTGAAATCTATTACTGTTACCATTATGATTTTTGGCTTTTGGGGCCACCCCTGCCAGTGCTCAGGGCTTGCTCATGGCTCTGTACTCAGAGATCACTCAGGGTGAGGCTCAGGGGATCATATTTGGGGCGGGGGATCAAACCTGGCTTGGTCATGTGCAAGGTAAGCGCCCTACCCGCGCTGCTCTAGCTTGGATCCAGCAGCGTGGAATCTGTAGATGTGACATCATTACAGAACATCCTGGAAAACATTCCTCTGGATGACAAAACGGATTTATAGGGGTGACTGACTCTGAGGGCACCGTGCATGTGTGCGAGTGTGTCCAATGGGGTGTTTTGTTTCTCTCACTGCGTGGGGCTGCTCCTGTTGAGTCTAGACCAACGGGCCTGATTGGCTGATGCTGGGTCCTGGGGATGTGTTTGACCGAAGGTATTAGGGGGTCACCAAACCTCCCCTAGTGCTATTCAGGGGCCTCCAGGGCCACACCTGGCACTCCTCAGACCTTGCTCCTGGCTGTGTGCTCAGGGATCCCTCCTGGTGGTGCTTGGGGAACCATGTGATGCCCAGGATTGAACCTGCGTAACCTGCGTCTCCTGCTTGCAATGCTGTGCTTTCACTCTGCCCATTGAGCTATCTCTCTGGCCCCTGTTCTGCAAGACTTATTATTATTATTATTATTATTATTATTATTTTTTGCTTTTGGGGTCACACCGGTGATGCTCAGGGGTTCCTCCTGGCTCTGCACTCAGGAATCACCCTGGCGGTGCTCAGGGGACCATATGGGATGCCGGGATCGAACCCGGCTGGCACAAGCCGGCCGCGTGCAAGGCAAACGCCCTACCCGCTGGGCTATCACTCCAGCCCCTGCAAGACTTATTATGTTTTTTCCTTGGGTCATAACAGAAGGTGCTCGGGACTTATTCTGAACTCTGTGCTTAGGATGGCTTTTTTTTTTTTTTGGCTACACCTAGCGCTGCTCAGTGCTTACTTCTAACTTTGCCTATACTCAGCAATCACTCCTGGCAGTGCTCAGGGGGACCCTATGGGCTGCTCGGGCTGAACCCTGGTTGACTGTGTGCAAGGCAAATGCCCTCCTGTACTATCTCTCCAGCCTCACTCTTGGCCTTGCTCAGGGGATCAAATGTGGTGCTGGGAATCGAATCTGGGTTGGCTGCCTGCAAGGTAAGGCCTTCCCCACTGGACCATCTCTCCGGCCCCTCGGTAGGAGCTGTTGCGCCAGTCTCTTCTTTGGTGCTGCTCCTGCTTAGGTGGTGAAGGGACTTGGTGTGACAGGTCCTGTGTAAGAGACTCGCACCTGGCGGCAGTAATGTCACTGGGTGACAGAGTCCCCCTCAGAGAGAGAGTGTGTGGCCCCACCGTGAGCGGGGTAGGAGGCAGTACAGGGTTAAAGTGCTTCCTTGGCCCGTGACGGCAGACTCGGGTTTGCTCCCAGCACCGCATGACGTGGTTCCCCTGAGCACAGCTAGGAGTCACCCCCACCCGGCCCCATGCTAGATGTGGCCCTGACACTCCCCCACCCCCCCAAAGAAAAAAGAAAAAGGAAACAAATCCCCCCAACGGTTGTACAATGGGGCAAGCTCGCTGGCTTATAGGCCAGGGAGCGCAAATGCAGAAGCACAAAATAGACTTGGAGGGATTGCTGCTGTGAAGCCTGCAGTGGGTCTCCGCGCACTTTAGACCTGTCACATGGTCTTTAGGCCTACCGCAGCCGAACAAGGGCCACCATGCTTTTACACGAGAAAGATACAGTATTAAACCGTTTGAAACATCTTTTCCATTTATTTTGGTATTATGCAATTATCTTTCCACATTTTTGTTTTCATTTTATGTCTTTTAATTTAATAATAATCAGGGGTGCAGGGTCAGAGCGCTAGTACAGCAGGTGGGGTGCTTGGGTGCACGTGGACGACTGGGTGGCACCCATGTGGTCTCTAAGCCCCATCAGGAGCGATCCCAGAGCGCAGCTTCAGAGTAAGCCCTGAGGACAGTGAGGACAGCCAGGTGTGGCCCCAAAACTAAACACAAGGGCAATAGAGAAAGGAGCAATTTATTATTATTATTTTTAAATTTTATTTTATTTTATTATTTCCCCCCAAATATTATTACACCATTTTAGACATACAATTGCAAGATGCTTATGTAGAGTTTTGGTTCTACAGTGTTCCAACGCCCATCCCTCCACCCAAACCCATCTCCCATCACCAATGTCCCCACCTCCCTCCCCCCCCCACACCTCAACTACTTGGCGGGTTCTGTATGTCATTTCTCTCCTCTTTATCTCTCCCTCCTGCCAAACTTTGAAAAGAGCAATTTATAATGCTCATTTTTTTGGGGGTAACACCCAGCAATGCTCAGAGGTTACTCCTGGTTCTTCACTCAGGAATTATTCCTGGTGGTGCTCGGGGGACCATATGGGATGCTGGGGATCGAACCCGGTCGGCCGTGTGCAAGGCAAAGATGCTCCCGCTATGCTACTCTGCCCCCCCTTTTTTTTTCCAATTTTTGCTTTTTGGGTCACACCTGACAATGCTCAGGGGTTACTCCGACTCTGCACTCAGGAATTACTCCTGGTGGTGCCCAGGGACCATATGGGATCGGGATCAAACCTGGGATGGCTACAAGGCAAACACCCTCCCCCGCTGTGCTATTGCTCCAGCCCCTATAATGCTGATTGAGGCTTAAGATCAGGATATTCAGCTATCACAGTTCTTATCTTTGAAGCTTTGAAAAATTTGGTTACTTTTTTTTTTCGGTCACACCCAGTGATGCTCAGGAATTACTCCTGGCAGTGCTTGGAGGACCATATATGGGATGCCAGGGATCGAACCTGGGTCGGCTGCACACAAGGCAAACGCCCTCCCGCTGTGCTATCGTTCCGCCCGAAGCTTTGAAAAATTTGGAGCATTTCTAAATGCTGTGTGAAAGAGAATCTGGGGACTGGTGGGCAAAGGTTCATTTTGGGTCCTGCTCGGTGGTGCTCGGGGGGTCACTCCTGGCTGTGCTCAGAGGACCATGTGGTGCCAGGGATTGAACCCCCTCTTGCATGCAAGCCATGTACTCCTGCCCTTGGGATTATTTCTCTGGCCCCCAAATCAATTTTCTCAGAACATTTATCAAAGGCTTTCAGTAATCAAGGGACATTTATTCAAGAGGATGTGGCTAAATCTTTTGATAAAACAGGGGCGGGCCTGGAGCAATAGTAGGGCGTTCGCCTTGCACATAGCAGACCTGGGTTTGATCTCCGGCATCCCCCGCGCACCACCAGGGAGTAATTCCTGAGTCCAGAGCCAGGAGTAATCCCTGAGCATCACTGAGTGTGGCCCAAAAAAAGTAAAAAAACAACAACAACATTAAGGCATGCAGAGAAACATGTGACATATGCACAGGAAAGAAAGAGTCAATGGGGTCTTCCTAAGGAAGTGCAGGGGAGAAGACTGAGGTGCACAAAAGAAAAGGCTTTAAGTCAGATGCGTCTCTCTCTCTCTGTCTCAGTCTGTCTGGCTCTCTGTCTCTGTCTGTCTTTATCTCTGTCTCTCTGTCTCTGTGTATCTCTCTGTCTCTGTCTCTCTGTCTCTCTCTGTCTCTCTCTGTCTCTGTGTTTCTCTCTGTCCCTGTCTCTCTGTCTCTGTCTCTCTGTTTCTGTCTCTCTGTCTCTCTGTCTTTCTGTGTCTCTCTGTCTCTCTGTCTCTGTCTTTCTGTCTCTCTCTATCTCTCTGTGTCTCTCTCTATCTCTCTGTGTCTCTCTCTGTCTCTCTGTCTCTGTCTCTGTCTCTCTGTCTGTCTGTCTCTCTGTGTCTGTCTCTCTCTCTCTCTGTCTCTCTATCTTTCTCTGTCTCTGTCTCTGTCTCTCTCTGTCTCTGTCTCTCTGTTTCTGTCTCTCTGTCTCTCTGTCTCTCTGTCTCTGTCTCTCTGTCTCTCTGTGTCTCTCTCTGTCTCTCTGTGTCTCTCTCTGTCTCTCTGTTCTCTCTCTGTCTCTCTGTCTCTGTCTCTCTGTGTCTGTCTCTCTATCTCTCTGTCTCTCTATTTTTTTCTGTCTCTCTGTCTCTGTCTCTCTCTGTGTCTGTCTCTCTGTGTCTGTCTCTCTATCTCTCTGTCTCTCTATCTTTCTCTGTCTCTCTGTCTCTGTCTCTCTCTGTCTCTGTCTCTCTGTTTCTGTCTCTCTGTCTCTGTCTTTCTGTGTCTCTCTCTGTCTCTCTCTGTCTCTCTCTGTCTGTCCCTGTCTCTCTGTTTCTGTCTCTCTATCTCTCTCTGTCTCTCTCTGTCTCTCTGTCTCTCTTCTGTCTCTCTGTCTCTGTCTCTGTCTCTCTCTGTCCTCTGTCTCTCTGTTTCTGTCTCTCTGTCTTTCTGTGTCTCTCTCTCTCCTCTGTCTCTCTGTCTCTCTCTCTCTCTCTGTCTCTCTGTCTCTGTCTTTCTGCTTCTGTCTCTCTGTCCTCTCTGTCTTCTCTGTCTCTCTGTGTCTCTCTCTGTCTCTCTGACTCTGTGTCTCTCTGTGTCTCTCTCTCTGTCTCTGTCTCTCTCTGTCTCTCTGTGTCTCTGTCTCTCTCTGTCTCTGTCTCCGTCTCTCTGTCTCTGTCTCTCTCTCTGTCTCTGTCTCTCTGTCTCTCTCTGTGTCTCTGTCTCTCATCTCTCTGACTCTCTGTCTCTGTCTCTCTGTGTCTCTCTCTGTGTCTCTGTCTCTCTGTCTCTCTGTCTTTCTGTGTCTCTCTGTCTCTCTCTGTCTATGTCTCTCTGTATCTCTCTGTGTCTCTGTCTCTGTCTCTCTGTCTCTGTCTCTCTGAGTCTCTGTCTCTGTCTCTCTCTCTGGGAGGACACAGCTGGCGATGCTCAGGAATTACTCCTGGCTCTGCACTCAGGAATTACTCCTGGTGGGCTTAGGGGCCATATGGAATGCTGGGGATCGAACCTGGGTCAGTTGCATGCAAGGCAGCAGCCTATCTGCTGTACTGTTGCTCCAGCCCCTGCAGTTAGGGGTTAATTTTTGGTCACACCCAGCAGTGTTCAGGGTTTACTCCTGGCAGTGCTCGGGAGATCATATGGGATGCCGGGGATCAAACCAGGTCTGCTACGTGCAAGGCCAATGCCCTCCGAGCTGTGCTGTCGCTCGGCCGGCGGCGAGGGTTTTGATGTGTTTTATTGCCCGCCTCAGCACCGCCGTGTGCTCCACACCCTCATTCTGCGTGCGTGTTACTTCTGCTCAACTTCATCAATCTCCTCCCGTAACTGGGCACTCTCAGGCCTGTAATCCAGTGCCCAGCGTTTATTATCAATTGATATTATCTGTAGCCGTGATTCATTTTCTGTGTACCGGGAGGAACGAGTTCATCCTGTATTTGTCCTTCTGCCCCTGGCTTACTTCCCTTGGCATGAACCTCTCCAGTTCCATTCAGGTTGCCGCGGACTGTTCTGGTTTTGTGGCCGCACAGTACTCCAGTGTGTGCACGTACCTCAGCTGCTTGATCCGCTCAGTGCTGGTGCACTTTTGGTGGCTTCCATATCCTGGCTTCCATATCCAAAGATCTTCCATATCCATATTTGGATCTTCCGTATCCAAAGAGCTACAGTGATATGTGCTCATATCTTTATTTTTTTTAAAGATAATTTTTTTTTCTTTTTTTTTCTTTTTGGGTCTCACCCGTCAGTGCTCAGGGCTCTGTACTCAGGAATTACTCCTGGCGGTGCTTGGGGGCCATATGGGATGCCGGGGATCGAACCCAGGTTGGCCAAGTGCAAAGCAAACACCCTCCCCGCTGTGCTGTTGCTCCAGCCCCGCACGCCGGCCCCGGCAGCCCCCCCCGCCCCTATCAAGATAATTTTTACTGAAAAAAATTTGCTTAGAGAGAAAGAAGAGCAGTGCCGGCGCCCCACCCTTGCTCCTGCTGCTCCCGGGCTGAGACTCCAGCTCCGCACTCGCTGTCTTTTCGCCCTTGCGCCCCTCATCCCGTATGCGGGTCCTCCCTCAGGTCCTCCCTCTGCCACTCCACCCCAGGCTGCCTTGGGCTGCCCCCAGCCTTTCTGCCTTTGGCTGTTGCGTTTCAGCAGGCTCCCTGCCCCTTGACGGTCCCTATGCTTTCTTTCCACAGCCTCACGTCTGAGACAAAGGCTTCATCTGGGATTTCCTTGCTCAGTTTCTGTATATCACATATAGGGGTGAGCTCATTACGGCCTGTCCTCCTCTTTCTGACTTCATTCTGTTTCATATAACACCCCTTAACTGCATTCATGTTTTGAATGGTGAGATTCCATCATTTCTAGAGGCAAAGTCAGGAGTAAGCTAGCGTCTCCACATTCTGTGCCTTCATACAGAGAATGGGCCGAGCAGCATCTCTGAGCGTGGCCGAGGCGGCCCTATGTGGCAGTTGTGGGCTGCAGGGTCCTGGCGCTCGGCTGTGTGGGCTGAATCTTTGTTCCCGATGGAACCCCGGAGCCCTATACCCCACAAGGTGGGAGGAGATGGAAGCCGGGACCCCCAGTGCAGGGCCTGACATGTGAGCCCAGCGCCGTGCCACCCGGCGGCTTTCACCTCCCTGGGGTACCAGCCGATGCTGTTGGGAGTGGGGGTGCCCAGGAAAGGAGCTCGAGGTAAATGTGAGCACAGAGGCCCTCAGGTCAGGTCGTTTACACTTTGTTCTTGGCCAACTCTGTCTCTTCTGGAAAGTTCCTCAGCCTCTCTGAGCCTCATCTTCCTCAAATGTAAAATAGGATCCATGAAACCTTGTTTCTGGGCTCTTGGGCTCACCCAATGCAAAGATATAGGTCAGGCGGGCCCAAGTGGTTATTTCCTTGCTGTGGCCCTGTGGGTGGTGCCCAGGGGTGGCACAGGTCAGAGTGCCTGCCCCTTGGGCACTCTCAGGAACAACTTCTTGGGAGAGCTGCCCTGGAGTGAGGGGCTCTTGGTGGGTGCCCAGGCAGTGGAGCAATGCCAGGGTATGAGAAAAGCCAGATCTAGGACCGTGCCAGCCACCCGCCAGCCACACAGCCTGTGGGAGGGGTTGCTTTTGGCGTTTTCTGGGTCCTGGGGAGGAAGCGTCAGAAGAGGGGGTTCTCCTTGAGTGCTCTGGGTTCTGTTGAGCTGGGTTTCATGGTCTCTAGAATGGCCTGTGGTGCTCACCAGAGTGGACTTTTGACTTTCAAGTCATGTTTGGGAGGGTTGCTTTGATTCTAGGGGGAGCTGGGTCTCGCCTGTAGCTGCCCCTCGGGTATCGGCAACTTTCTTTCCCTTCTTGTTCCTTCCTCCTGGAGAGAAGTTGTGGCTCAGAGATGCCTACCCCCCAGCGGGTGGCTCATTTCTGGGGTTCAGGGCAGTTCTTAGTGGATCGGGCCCCGAGAGGGCATTTCAGCTACTGCCTCCTGCAAGTTTGTTCAGGTCTGAGCCCTGGTTTGACCTGTCTCAACTGGACTGGGTCTCAACTGAGGGGTGTCTGCGGGTGGTTTGCCCAGCCCCTCAGCCCTTTGACCCGGTGGCTGGGGAAACCCTTTACTTCCGCTTACTGAATCATTATCAGAGATGTTGCAAAGGGCATGGGTGAACAGCCCAGGAGGGTTGTGTCAGTTCTGAGCACAGGGTCGTCTGTCCTGGGGACTGGCCTGCCACCGCCTCGTGCACAGACCTGCTTCTCAGCCGGGGCCCTGCTCTTGAGGGTCTGCAGGAAGCAGAGAGGGGCCCCTGCACCCCATAGTTAGATGTTGGGGCCCGGTTGAGGAGTTGTCTCCAGCCCTCCTCTGCCCAGAGGTGTATGTGAGGGGGTGGGGTTGAACCTCATGGAGCTTCCGGGCACCCCCATGAGGTTGAGCCCAGGAGCACTCTGGTCGGGTGAGTTTTAGCCCTGGTGAGTGTCAGCCTGGGAGCACCAAAGCGGTGTCAGCCTAGGAGCACCCCATCCCTGTGTCAGCCCGGGAGCACTGTAGCCCAGTGTCATCCGGGGAGCATCCCAGCCCTGTGAGCCTGAGCTCGGGAACATCCTCACCCAGTGAGTGTCAGCCCGGAAGTCCCCTGGCCTGGTGAGTGTCAGCCTGTCATTTTAGCAGCAGTGACAGAGGTAAGGGGATAAACAGCAAGCAAACAAATGTTTAAGAAAACCAGCAGGCCCTGCACCAGGGATGAGGCCCAATCTGTTTCCCACGGTGCTGTCACTTTTGGGCTCTTTTCTCAGAGTCCAGAGCCTTCATGGTCAGTGGGGGTTTGGTGAGGTGCCCTGTAATGAAGCCCACTAAGGCAGTGTGTCATCTTCTGGGACACAGGCCTGGTGGAGGAGGGTACCTGAGGGGGGCCGAGGAAGGCAAGCGCCGTCAGTCAGTCTTGAACCTAAGAGTCTTTTAACAGGTCACCAGGGGCTCCCCAGGGGTCAGTCAGGACTTGGGATGTGAAAAGGGCTTGTAGCTGATACTCATGGCCAGTACAGACACTTAACCATACAACAATGTCCTTTTGCTCTATTGTTTCTCGGGGTACGGTGCACAACTGCCAGTGCTTGGGGGCTTCTTTTGACTCAGTACTCAGGTTACTCCAACAGTGCTCAGAGTGGGTAGGAACCCGGGAACTGGCAGGCAAAGCCTCCACTCCTTTCTTTTTTATTTTTTTTTTTGGGGGGCATGCCTGGTGGTGTTTGGGGCCACATGATACTGGGGAAATTCTGCAGTGCCAGGACTTGAACCTGGGCTCCTGCCTGTGTGCAGCCGTTGGCACTCGCCCTTCCTGACCTGTATGGGTTCGGTTCCCCAGCACCGCAGTGCGAGACAGGACCAGCTGAGAGAGCTTTATTGGCAGCTGTGGGCAGGTTGGAAGATGGCAGACCATTCTCAAAGCAATCATCTTGTCTGCACGGGACCATATAGGATGCCGGGGATCGAACCCGGGCCGGCAAACACCCTACCCGCTGGGCTATCGCTCCGGCCCCTACATTCACATGTTTTTATCTAGCCTTTTCTGGGGGTTTGTTGTTCATTTTGTGGGCCTTCCCAGTGGTGCTCGGGACTTTAGCCCGCCAACCTGCTTGGGCCCAACAGTGTTGGGGCTCCAGTTTGGGGCGCACGCACACAAGGCATGGAGCATGGGCCCTTTGAACTACCATGCTGGCTCATATCTTGGTTTCCTCCTTCAGTTTTTGTTTGCTTGTTTATTTTGTTTTGGGTCACACCCAGCGGTGTTCTGGGCTTGCTTCTGGCACTGTGCACTCAGATCACTCCTGGTGATGCTCAGAGGATCCTAGAGGTGCTGAAAATTGAACCTAAGTTGGCCCGGTGCAAAGCTAGTACCTCCTTTCTCCGGCTTCCCCTCTTCCCTTCCTGCCGTGTTTCTGCAGCTGGTTTGGCACATGCTGGCTGCAGCTTGGGCTCACGTGCTTCAATTGCTGCCCCACATGCCCTTGGCTGCAGCACACCAGAGATAACTCACTTTAGGGTAGGCCTGGGGGGTCCCAAACAGCAGGATATTGGTGAAGGGATCACTCTAAGGCGTATGTGGTGGTCCCTGGGTATTGAACTTACGACCTTGCTGGCCTCAGGCTTGCAGTGATGGTGCCTTACCTCCTGGTTTGGGTTGTTTGCAGCAGGAGGGATTGGTAGTCTCTGAACCCAGATGAAAAACTTGTTTAACTTTCCAGCGATGCTCTGTTGACAGCACCCTGGTGTTCTGGGAATGTGATTTCCACTGGGAGTGGGAGTCTCTTACCTGAGGGTCAACAGTCTGCTAGGGAAGGGTGTGGCCACTCCTCTGGAGCCTCCCGGGTGCTGGTCTGAGCCTGGAGCTCTGACTTACTCTGTTTAAATGCATGACATTGGGCCGGAGCAATAGCCCAGCAGGTAGGGCATTTGCCTGGCATGCGGTCGGCCTGAGCCAGCCGGGTTCTATCCCCGGCATCCCATATGGTCACCCGAGCACCGCCAGGAGTGATTCCTGAGTGCAGAGCCAGGAGAAACCCCTGAGCATTGCCGGGTGTGACCAAAGCAAAAAAAAAAAAAAAAAAATGCATGCGACATTGTTTTGTCCTGGGGCCCTTTGGATCTATGTAATGGGAGATGGAATTCCTGGGGTCTCCTCCTTCCGGCTTCTCAGACCTGGGGTTGGTTGGCCCATCTGGTCGGGGGCTGAGTGCGCCTTAGCGTTCTTGGTCTAGGGTTGCCGGAACAGGAATAGCAGCTCACAGGCGATTATTAATAGATGTCTTCAGGGATTTTTACGATGATCTTATCCTATTTCAGACCCTGCTCCCTGGGTCCAGTTGCAGATTCCTCCTCTCACGTGGTTCTTTTTCTAAATGTTTTGCCCTTTTGATTCCTGAAATTCCTCAGTCTGCCCACATGTTTTTTGCCTCTGAGGAGGGAATGTGTGAGAGACCCCTTGTCATTCTGCCACAGCCAGGTCAGTCCCCGTGGGGGCCCATTGCAGGAAGCTTCTTGCTTCTGTTTGAGACCTTTCCTGGCTGAACTAATGTGATTACATCTAGGAAGGGGCACCCGTTTTCTTTTCCTCTTGCGCGTTTCTTTTAGCCTTTCCATTGCTGCACAGCACACGGAACATGAAAGTTTGTGTTCCCCAGTGCCGAGTGCTGAGTGCCGTTGCTCTAGTCCCCTCCAGGCTTGTAGACTGGAAACTGCACATTCTCCCTTTCTCCCTGCCCCTCCAGGCCCTGGCAACCGCTATTGTACTCCTCCCTTTTCAGGGCTTAGTGGCCATTCATGGATCTTTGGAGAAATGTCCATTCAAGTCTTCTGACCAGTTTTGCATCATTTGGATTTTGTTGTTGAGTTGTAGGGGTCCCCTGTGCATGCTGGGTGCTAGCCTTGTCATATTTATGATAGGAAAGAAAGTATTTTCCTCATTCTATGGAATTTCCTCATTCTATGGATTGTGAATAAGGTATTTTGATGCAAAATTTAAAAAATTTACAAAAGATTTGTCTCATTTTTCTTTTTCTTATCTATGCCATTGGCATGCAGTCTGAGCATTTATAAGTTTTGATATGTTGTATTTGTGGCTTTGGGGGCCACACCTGGTGGTGCTCAATGGCCATTGCTCATGGGGCTCAGGGGACCATGTGAGGGTTCTGGGTTGGGGCTGCCTTCTAGCCTCATGCTAGGACTCACCTGCACCATTGGGCTCTCTCTCTCTGGCACCAATTTGTTCTATTCTTACTTTCATTTTCCTCTAAATATTTTCTTATTTTCCTTGTGATTTGATTTTTGGTTGTTTGAAAACTTCCTGTTGAGAGCTACAGAGATAGTTCAGGGATTGTGGTGCATGTTTCGAGAGGTGGGGGCAGACCTACCCTTTGGCCCCCGAGTGCTGCCAGGTGTGGCTTTAGAGGCCTTCATCACTGTTGGGGTGCCTGAGGGGTCTCCGGCACCACAGGACCCGAGCTGCAGCAATACCTTGGGCCCTTGCATTGAACCGCTGGACCACTATACTGAGGGTCAGCAGGAGGAGCCCCTGGGTCTCTGAGGACTCCTTGAGGGATCCCCAGTTCAGAATATTTTTATTATTGAATTTTCATAATTTTGTGAATTTTCTATTTTCTGTTTGTCACTGTTATTGATTTAATACTGTGTGTGTGTTCAATACTGAAGATTGAACATGGGTCTCCTGCAAGAACAAGATGGCATTTTCCTACTGAGCCACATCCGGACAATTGATTACCAATTTAGCCCTTTGCTGTCTGGAAGATACTTTGTGTGATAGCTATAACATCTGTAGAGGGTCCGGAGAGAATACAGTGGGTAAGGTTCTGCCCATGCAAGCAACAGATCTGGTTTCAGTACCACAACTCCACCAGGAATAAACCCTGAGTGAAGCCAGGTGGCCAAAATAAAATAAAATAAGATCTGAGACCCAGTTAGAGGCCTCACATATGGTTTGTTCTAGAAAATATATTGAGAAGAAGCTGGGTTCTGTTGTTAGCTGGAGTGTCCTATTACTATAGCTTTTATTTATTTATTTCAAGGCATAGTTTAAAAGTTAGGGTAGGGGCTATAGCGATAGCACAGTGGGGAAGATGTTTGCTTGGAAGCAGCCAACCTGGGTTTGATCCCCGGCATCCTATAGGGTCCCCCAAGCACTTTCAGGAGTGATTCCTGAGCAGAGCTAGGAGTAACCCCTAATCATCGCTGGGTTTGACCCAAAAAAAAAAGAGAGAGAGAGTATCGGTTAGGGCCTGGGGCGATTACAGCAGTGAGGCACTTGCTTTGCAGTGCAGCCAACACTGGTTCTTTTCCCCAAGCACAGCCAGGGGTCACTTGTGAGCACACAGCCAGAACTAGCCACTGATCACCACTAGGTCTGCCCCCTTTAGAAAAAAAGTGACCTGGAGAGATAGGACAGAAGGTGGGGTTCTTGCCTTGCACTCATTCAGTCAGACCCTGGCACCATGTATGGTCCCCTGAGCACTGCCAGGAGTAATCCCTGAGCCAAGCCAGGAGTAGGCCCTGAGTTAGCAGGTGGATGTGTCACAAAACAAAATGAACAAGCCCCACACTCCAACTATATTATTGGAGAATTGTAGTTTTCACTCTTCTTTTGTTTTTCTTTTATGAGTCATAACCAGCAATGCTCAGGAGTTACTCCTGGCTCTGCAGTCAGGAATCACTCCTGGTGGTACTCAGGCGACCCTACAGGAATGCTGGGGATCGAACCCTCGTTGGCCACGTGCAAGTCAAATGCTCTCCCCACTGTACTATTGCTCCGGCCCTCCTGGCTTTGTTTGAAGGGGAAGGCATTACTTCTTGTGGTGCTCATGGTGTGGCCAGGCTGGAACCTGGGTGTCCCGCTACAGAGTGCGCACTCAGCCCATTGTGTACTCTCTGACTCACTCAGAGCGTGCACTCAGCCCATTGTGTGCTCTCTGACTCACTCAGAGCGCGCACTCAGCCCATTATGTGCCTCTGACTCACTCTGAGCACGCACTCAGCCCGTTGTGTGCCTCTGACTCACTCTGAGCACGCACTCAGCCTGTTGTGTGCCTCTGACTCACTCAGAGCGGGCACTCAGCCCATTGTGTGCCTCTGACTCACTCCAGAGCGCGCACTCAGCCCATTGTGTGCTCTCTGACTCACTCTGAGTGCGCACTCAGCCCATTGTGTGCCTCTGACTCACTCTGAGCGCGCACTCAGCCCATCCACTTGTGTGCCTCTGACTCACTCAGAGCGCGCACTCAGCCCATTGTGTGCCTCTGACTCACTCAGAGCGCGCACTCAGCCCATTGTGTGCCTCTGACTCACTCCAGAGCGCGCACTCAGCCTGTTGTGTGCCTCTGACTCACTCAGAGCGCGCACTCAGCCCATTGTGTGCCTCTGACTCACTCAGAGCGCACTCAGCCCATTGTGTGCCTCTGACTCACTCAGCGCGCACTCAGCCTGTTGTGTGCCTCTGACTCACTCAGAGCGTGCACTCAGCCCATTGTGTGCCTCTGACTCACTCAGAGCGTGCACTCAGCCCATTGTGTGCCTCTGACTCACTCAGAGCGTGCACTCAGCCCATTGTGTGCCTCTGACTCACTCAGAGCGTGCACTCAGCCCATTGTGTGCCTCTGACTCACTCAGAGCGCGCACTCAGCCCATTGTGTGCCTCTGACTCACTCAGAGCGCGCACTCAGCCTGTTGTGTGCCTCTGACTCACTCAGAGCGCGCACTCAGCCTGTTGTGTGCCTCTGACTCACTCAGAGGCGTGCACTCAGCCCATTGTGTGCCTCTGACTCACTCTGATCGCGCACTCAGCCCATTGTGTGCCTCTGACTCACTCAGAGCGCGCACTCAGCCCATTGTGTGCCTCTGACTCACTCAGAGCGCACTCAGCCCATTGTGTGCCTCTGACTCACTCAGAGCGTGCACTCAGCCCATTGTGTGCTCTCTGACTCACTCAGAGCGCGCACTCAGCCCATTGGTGCTCTCTGACTCACTCAGGGCCTTCTTGGGCTTCGTTTCTCATAGTGCTTTTTTATTATTATTATTATTACTATTTTTGCTTAGTTGATTTCTTTTGGTTAGTTTTGTTTCGTGTCTTATTCAGTGGTGCTTAGGGGTTATTGTTGGCTCTGTGCTCGGGAGTGACCCCTGAAGTACACGGGGGACCTTTTGGTGAGCCAGGGATTGAAGTGGGGTGGGCAGCATGCAGAGCAATCACCCTACCCCCTCCATGGTCCTGCCGACCCTGCTCAGTTGATTTTTTTGTGGTTGTTATGAAAATGTTTAAATTCCCTCTTCATTTCTTTTTGTGTGTATTCTGTATTGATTTTCTTTATGGTTGCCATGAGGCCTTCATTACCAACCTGAAGTTTTAACACTTTAGTTGAATTTATGTCAACTTAATAGCCTACAAATAATGCTTTTTTTATAATTGCTTTAGGCTGTTGATGTCACGATTACATCTATACACAGAGTGCCACCAAATGTAAATTAGTAATCATTTTAATTGAATTAGTCTCTAGGTCATGTAGGAAATAAAAATGCAGTTCCAAATCTTTTGTAAACTAAGACTAGTCCTTAAGAGCTGAGGTTATACCCAACCTTAGCATGCTTGACTCGCACATGTCGAACCCTGGGCTTGATCTTTGGCACTGCAGTAAACCCAAAAGACAATAATCAACTCTGGGGCCGGAGCCATATTACAGCAGAGAGGGCTTTTGCCTTGCACGCAGCCGACCTGGGTTCGATCCCCAGCATCCCATAGGGTCCTGCAAGCATCAACATGAGTAATTCCTGAGTGTAGAGATAGGAGTAAACCCTGAGCATTGCTGGGTGTGGCCCAAAAAATCAAGCCAAATCTATAAAAAAAATCAATAGTATTTTTTATAATTATATATATATATATATATATATATATATATTTTGCTTTCTGGGTCACACCCAGCAATGCTCAGGGGTTATTCTGGCTCTGCGCTCAGGAATTATTCCTGGTGGAGCTTGGGGGGTCATATGAGATGCCGGGATCGAACCTGGGTTGGCATGCAAGGCAAACCCCCTCCCCTCTGTGCTATCACTCCGGCCCCACTCACATATTTTTTTTTTTTTGTGAGAACTTTAAAGTTTTTTTTCCTTTTCCCAAATTTTATTATACCACTTTAGACATACAATTGCAAGATGCTCATGTAGAGTTTTGGTTCCACAGTGTTCCAACACCCATCCCTCCACCCAAACCCATCTCCCATCACCAATGTCCCCACCTCCCTCCTCCCCCACACCTCAACTACTTGGCGGGTTCTGTATGTCTTTTCTCTCCTCTCTATCTCTCCCTCCTGCCAAACTTTCCTGCACATCGCAGAATGCAGTGCATTAAAGGACATTACTGTTTCCACTATTTTGATGGACCTGGGCTCTAACTGGTTTTGCTCTGTTAATCTGGTCGTGAGGTAGTATCCCAGCATCCGGACAGGGAAGGTGGTGGCTAGTGTGGTGGGCGAGTCTCATCCGGCTGCTTCTAGGACCCCCCAGAGGTGATGGGCCCACTCCCAAAACCCATCTGTCCTCCTGGGAGCCCCATGGTCAGCTGAGCCTGGGGAAAGCAGAGTTCCAGCGTCCCCAGCCGCATCCCACTCACATATTTCTTTTGCTGTCTTTTGAGGGCACGATGTTGGGGAGCTGTGGGGGTCCTCTACAATATCAGGGGAACGAGTTCCCTTTTATCTCAAGGACGGGCTTTAGACGAACAAACCATGAGTTCTGTTCAGTTCTAAAAAGTCTTTACTAATTACCAATAATTAAAAAATTATACTACTATAATCCATGATAATGGGATTCCCCGGACCTCTAGCTCTTGGTCAGACCTCCAACCATGCACTCGGGCCCAGGTCTCCCACCACAGTGGATGGATCTGCCTACGGTTAGTCACTTGATATACCCAAAAGCCAGAATCCTTTCTTCAGGTTGGGTTGCATTAACAAGGATCAGCTTTGAGGTGCAGCTGTAGAGCCACACCTTTGTTCAGGTCTAAACAAATGATAATGCCAGGGCCTATTCCCTTCCTTCATTAACAACCTGGATAAGAGAGATTGTCTCTTATGTCTTGAGGGAGAAAGAGGGCTGGTACTAAGTAATACATCTTAATGGGTGTATATTCATGGGAGAATCACATCATAATTTCATGGACTTCATGCAATCCAGATGGTACCCACAAGGTCCTTCTTATTTCTACTCTGCACCAGGGTCATTGAGTAGCTTGTTCTCCTCTTACTGAAAGCCACCGCTCGCTTGCCTGAGGGCAAACTAGCAACATCCCTCCTTTGATCTTGGCAGAGTCTCAAAGTAGCAGGGTGGTGATCTCCTGGTAAATTCTAATTGTGCCAGTCAAGACAGCATTGAAATCATAGTAGAGATTATAATAATATAAAAGTTATTAATTCAGAATCAAAATTACTCCTGTAATGCCACACTCTCCATCAGTGTTTACACAAAAGAAAGATCTTTGGGGGCATGAGCAATAGTCCAGCGGGTAGGGCATTTGCCTTGCACGTGGCTGGCCAGTGCCGGCCCGGGTTCAATCCCGGCATCCCATATGGTCTCCCAGCACCGCCAGGAGTAATTCCTGAGTGCAGAGCAGGAGAAACCCCTGAGCAT
Organism: Cryptotis parvus; assembly: GCA_021461705.1. Classification (NCBI taxonomy): domain Eukaryota; kingdom Metazoa; phylum Chordata; class Mammalia; order Eulipotyphla; family Soricidae; genus Cryptotis; species Cryptotis parvus. The sequence continues at coordinate 39,568 of JAJIBD010005993.1, forward strand.
TGCCGGGTATGACCCAAAAAAAAAAAAAAAAGAAAAAGAAAAAGAAAGATCTCATTAGCATGAAACTTGGCTTAAAGACATGTAAATAGCTTAAACTCTAAGTAGCTTAAACAGCAAAGATCCAAAGCTAGCTAGGCCCGGCCATCCAACACATGACTATAGTGATCTGTCTTTTTATTCATTTTGGGACTATACCTAGAGGTGCTCTGGGGGCTGCTAATGGCTCCAGGCTCAGGGGCTGGTCCCAGTAGTGCTTGGAGGACACCCAGTGTTGGGGATTGGACCTCGGCTCCAGCTTATGTTCCAGGCTTTGAAGCATCGCCCTGCCCACGGTCTCTAACTTCATCTTACTTGGAGTCACTGAGCCTCTTGGCTGTTTATATCATGATTTTCATTAAGTTTGGGGCATTTCCAGCCACTGTTGTTCAGACACTCTTCTGAGTCTCCCTCATTCCCCCTGGCACCCCCATGTTGGGGATATTGATTTATGTGGCTGTGATCCTTGGTTTCTGTCCCGTTTTCTTTAGTTCTTGTTGTTCCTCCACTCAAGATCTCTGTGTCCCATCCTCAAGTTCAGTGGTTCTTTCTCTGCTTGTTCACATCTGTATTTCAGCCCCACTAGCAACGCTTTTGTTTCAGCTTCTTTCACATCTCCAGAATTTCTTCTTGGTTTCTCTTGAGGTGTTCCCTGTCTTCACTGAAATTTTCAGTTTGGTCACACATAATTTTCTTTCTTCTTACTTTTTTGGGTCACACCCAGGGGTTACTCCTGACTCTGAACTCAGGAATTACTTCTGATGGTGCTCGGGGACCATAAGGGATGCCGGGAATTGAACCTGGGTTGGCTGCTTGCAAGGGCAATACCCTCCCTGCTGGACTATTGCCCCACCCCACACATCATTTTCTTGTCTTTTCACATCCTTCATTAATTTTTTTGAGAATTAAATTTTGACACAGCTGTTTTGAAGCCTGTCTAGAATATATGTCATCAAATCTTTTGCCGTGATGATCTCTGTTAAATGATCTCCACCCTGAATGAACCGTGCTTACCTTTTCTTGATGCTTTGTGTTTTGTTGTTGTTGAAGTGGTGGAATTGGGAGTTGAGCGCTGGGGTTGGAATGTTGGATCCAGCTTTGACTAATTAAAGCATGAGAAGGGAGGCCAGCCTAGATGATTAAGTAGCATGTATTTAAAATGTCACCGGTGCATGAATATTCATAGCCGCATTATTCATAATGCCCCAAAGCAGAAATAGCAAATGTCCATCAGGGGCTGAAGAGATACAGAATATGGTCTACCAATGGGGTATTACTCAGCCTGATGGGGAAGGAAGGGTTGGCACATGCGAGAACATTCTGCCACGTGCAGGAAGGTGGACACAAAGGCTACACATCACAGGAACTTTCTGTGACAAGAGCAGGGCAGCTAGACCTAGAGCCAGGAGGTGGATGGGTAGCCGGGGCGGGGGGCGGGACGGGGAGAGTGTGGCGCTGAGTTTCTGTGGGGAATGATAAAATATTCCAAAAATAAGTAGTGCTGATGGTTCCACACAACTCTGAGTATTCTAAGGACCACTGAGTTGTACATTCAAGTGATTGAAGTACTGAGAAAAGTGGTCTCTGCAGGCCAGGGGTCCTGCTCACTGAGAAACGTTCTTGCCTTGCATATGTGAGACTGGGTCAGTCACTGGCAAAAACACAAGGAAGGCACGCACACAAACATTTGCGGCGCACACACATTCACACACACATCCACAGACTCACATTCTCACAAACTCACAGTCACTCACGCTACACATCACACACCCTCACATCACATACACTACGCACCCATATACATCACACACTCATGCACATACACACACATTCTCTCACATTCACACACAACTCTTACAATCACTCACACACATTCACAATCTCATAATCACGTATACTTACACTCACACCCACACACACATTGTCACACACATTCAGACTCACATTCTCACACAACTCACAGTCACTCACACATATTCTTTTTTTAAAAATATTTTTATTATACCACAGTGAAACATACAATTACAAAGGTGTTCATAATTGGTTCTTGGTAATACAGTATACCAGCACCCATCCCTCCACCAGTGCCCCATTTCCACCACCAATGTACCCCCCCCCTGCCCACCCCCATGCTGCCTTAATAGCAGGTACCCCAGTTTCCTCTCTTTCTCTCTCTGTCTCTCTCTCTGCATCTCTCTCTCCTCTTATTTTACACATTGACTCACACATATTCTTACACATCACACACCCTAACAATCACGTACATTACACACATCACACACATACACACTCATATTTTCACACATAAACACTCACACAATTATGTAGCAAGCTGAACACTTGACTGCTTCACATGAGATGTGTGTCACCTCTTTGTCCCTGGCACGCACTTATTTAAGTGCCACCATTTTTGTTTCTTGTTTATCTGTGTGGTACGGGCGTCAGTCCAGGGCCTCTCATGTTTCAGCTCAAGCCTTCCCAGGCACTAGAGTCCTTACGGAGTGACCGTGGCTCTCCCGTTCTCTTGGTGCCAACAGTGTGGGCCCGCCCCAAAGGACCTATTGTCCCAGGTTGTTTGGACAAGATAAGAGCCCCTTTCACTGCGGGCTCTACTGCACACTTGTAAACTGGGTGAATGTTTCCAGGTGAAAATCGCTTGCTTGCCTCTTCCAACTGCAGGGATGATGCAGTTCACGGAGAGAGGTTCAGGGTCAGTCTTGTTTGGGCTGGAGCTTTCTGAGGCCTCCAGACAATCAGTCCCTCTTTACCGCACCCTTTGCTGCAACTTGAGTGTGCTGGGCTCTGCCTGGCTGAGGGGATGCTTCTCAGGGGCAGAGGACCCCCCTCCTGGTCTACAGGTTCCACCACTTTCTTTGCAGATAAGACAGCATGGAGGGCTTGCCATGTTCTGCTAAGTCGATGCCATAATCTCTGACTTCTCTCTCTTCTCTTCCTCCCTTCCTCCCTCCCTCCCTCTCTCTCTCTCTCTCTCTCTCTCTCTCTCTCTCTCTCTCTCTCTCTCTCTCTCTCTCTCTCGCCTTGCGATTTCCTGCGACACAGAAACTGTGTCTTTCTGTGACCCATTTAAACCCTGGCTCATGACATGGCTTTTCTTGGAGAGGGGCTGCGGCCTTTGGAGATTCTCTCGTTCTGTGTCATCCGTTCCGCCGGCTGCCTCTGACGGTCTCAGCTGCTCCCTTATCCCTGCTGCTCCTGCTGCACTGCTACCCCAGGCTGTGACACGGTGACAGCGGTGGACAGTTCCTCTCTCTGAAACTAAGGCGTGTCATCCTAGAAAAACTGCAGCAACAACCAAACAAAAAGGGGGTTCTGTTGGCAGTGAAACGACATCTGCTGGGAAGGACGATGCCAGCAGAGGCTGGACAGCACTTCAGAGCCAGGAAGTGGTTCTGGGTTTATGGCCCAGAGGCAGTGACTGAGCAGCGTCTCCACGTTCTAGTAGTTTTCAGGATGCTCAGACATATCCGAGAGGGCGGACGATGAGTGCACACAGTTGAGGACCATGGGGAGAAGCACATTGCATGTGCAGACAGCAGAAAAATGTTACCAGGGTGTGTGTTTCAGGGTGCCGGTGAAGGCCAGGGAGGCTAGAGGTAGAAATGGGTTTTAAGGCAGTCTGCACCGGCCAGTCCTGTTTGGCCAGGGGGCCTTATCAGTGCAAAAGTGTTCTTAAGACTCAGCTTCCAGTCAGAACCAATCAGGGCCCAGAGAATGCAGCAGGGCAGAGAGAAAGAGAGAGGGGGAGGGAGAGAGACAGAGAGACAGAGAGACAGAGACAGAGACAGGCTATCGTACCTTTAAGCCACAAGCCTCTGGCCCATCTGTTTTAACCTTTCCTACACTGGAGAGTCCCAGATTTTTCAGGGGGCATGAGAAGTGGCAGAGTTGCAGAAACCTGTGCTGGGTGCGAGCATTCTGTCCCGCTCTTGCTCTCAGAGCTTTTGCTCTTTTCCAGGAGTGACGCTATTCTCAGAGCCACTGCGTCTCTGTCCAAAAATGTCTTTGTTTGCTAATAGCCATGTTAGACAAGCCAGTGCTTGGAGGTGGGCCAGCAGTACCTCTGGGCAGCAGTGGGCACACACAACTGGCCGTGCCACCTGCAGCCTCGCAGGGATTTGGGAGGGACAGGAGCAGAAGGGCAGAGCAGCTGCCTGGAGCCCGAGTGGGACGGCCTGTCCCTCCCCGCTTCTCACCTTTATTCTGTTGACTTCGGGTTTTAGCCCTGAAGCTTCACCCCGGGACCATACTTCCCGCTTCCCCTGCCCCGAGACCCCTTTCCTCCTCTGAAAGCCTGTTCTGGGATGGTACATCCAGGGGCCTTATGCAGGTGCAGGAACCCCCGTCTCCACAGACACAGGAAGGTGGAGGGAGGCCAGCCCTGCTCCACTGGTCTCCCTATAGGACCTCCTGGAATGCTACAGACGAAATGGGGCTCCCACCGGGAACTGCGGCCCCAGGTCATCTACCTGATCTGTGCCTCGGTGCCCGCTTGCCCTGGCAGTGCTGCCACCCATAGGCCCAGCATCCCCAGTTGGGCACTGCCCGTTCATGTGTTTCGTCCGATGACCCGGGTTCTGTCTCTCCTGGGCCCTTGTCTGTCACCGGAAGGCTCCGCTTACTCTTGCTCTTTCCCCAACTGCCTTCAGCAAGACAGGCCAGGAGTAAGGTTCTATGCCTGGGCATCGCGCTCCGTGTCCACTCTACACAGCCCTCCTTGGCCTCTGTTCTCCACTCACTCAGGTTTTTCCCGTCTGTATGAAAGCAATCCTGTCAAGGCTTGGGAGAGTAATAAGGGGGGCTTTTTGGTGTTGAGGGGTGATGTTTCCAGTGCCCTGGTCACCCCAGTGAAAGGGAGCATCTACTTTGCATGTGGAGAACTGAGTGTGGACAGAGGCAGTGGGCACAGGGGTACTGTGGACCCGGCCTGTCCTCCTGGCTGCATTTGTCTCATCGACCACGGTGCATCTGAGCCAGGCCTGGTGCCTAGGAGGGCGGAGATGGGGAAAGCCCAGGAAGGGAAGAAGGAAAACCTTCTGTGGAGGAAGGTTTGGTGGTGAAGTGACTCGAGGCCAACTCCGTTGGCTCTTTGCCCTTTGGAGCAGTGGGCAGGCCCCCTCGGAGACTGGTTTCCCACCCCTGCGGGTCTCCTGTTTTCAGTGCCCGTCCTGCCTCAATGGCCTTGCTGACCCGAGCCTGGCACCTGTCTGTCCTCAGAGCCCGGGTGTGTGGTGGCTGTCCTTCCCTCTGTGACTGAGGAGTGGTGCATTGTGGGTCCATGAATGAGCTCAGTTGTCCGTCACTCCTGTCACATGCACCTTCTGTGCTAATCACATTACCCGGATGGATTCTGTCCACTTGGCCCGGCACCCAGCTGACCTGCCTGCTCATGCCATGTCTGACCATCAGACCAGCGGGACTTGCGAAGGCCAGGTCACTGCTGTGCCTTCTTCACGGTGCCTGTTTTCCAAACATACACTTTCCTCTCCGGAGTCTCACGCACTGGACTCAGCCCCACTGGGCCTGCGCCGGCTGCACTGAGCGCCTCCCTGCCAAGCCCCTTCTGCCCTCCTGGGGAGTTGGGCCGCCTACCCCCTGCTTGCTATTCCCCGCACAGAGCCCCAGGACCGCAGTCCCCGCTGCGCCTGCCCTGCCCCACTTGTCACACTGCTGGAGGTGCCAGAGGGCCTCTGATGCCAGCACCAGCAGCTGCTCCCGAGATCACAGATGTGCCCTACAGGATGAAGCAGAAAGTTTCTTCTTCACTCTGCCTTGCTGGGATGGCCGCTGGGTGCTTCAGGCTAGGAGATGACCCTTTCAGGGACTCCCCTGCAGGCCTGGCTGTCCCACGCGGGGATGTGGGAGTCTGGCCTCTCACTCCGCGGCAGGAGGTGCTTCACAGGGGAGAGCTTTAGGAGAGGGGTGAGCGTGACTCCCCTTCCTCAGGACGCCTCCCCTGGCCAGGACAGCCCTGAGGCCAGGAGAGCTGAAGACTCAGGCCTCTCTCTGTCTCTCTCTCTCCATCTTCCCCTCTCTCTATCCTGCTCTTTCTCTTTCTTTCTCTCTGTCTCTATGTGTCTCTGTCTCTCTGTCTCTGTTTCTATCTCTCTGTCTCCTTGTCTCTCTTCGTCTCTGTGTCTCTGTGTCTCTATGTGTCTGTATATCTCTCTTTGTCTCTCTGTCTCCTTCTCTATTGCTGACTTAGTCTCTGTCTAACACACACGATCCCACACCCACTCATCCACACACACACACACACACACACACACACACGCCCAGTTTTGAGGCCAGGGTTAACCATACACCTTGAGGTCTGGGGTCTCTCACATACTCACTCAGCTTACTGGCCTGGGGGAGCCATTTGCTCCTGCCTTCAAAGTCTACTCTTGGTGGGGCCCGAGCGATAGCCCAGCGGGTAGGGCATTTGCCTTGCATGCGGACCGGGTTCGATCCCTGGCATCCCATATGGTCCCCGGCACTGCCAGGAGTAATTCCTGAGTGCAGAGCCAGGAGAAACCCCTGAGCATTGCCGGTGTGACCCAAAAAGCAAAAAAAAAAAAACAAAAAAAAAACAAAGTCTACTCTTGGGCCCCTTCTCCCATCTGCACCTCCCTACGCCCAGGAGGTGTGAGACTCTAGTGTGAGACTAGCAAGTCTCTAGTGCTCCCCTGGGGCCTCTCCCTGCCCCAGCTCTGCTCTGGGGTCCTGGGTTGCCCAGCTCTGTAGCACCTCACAGCCGCATTATAGTCTGGCCTTGGCCGTGAGCTGTCCCCATACACAGGTGTCTTATCCCAGGTCACCCAGTTCAGACCCAGATTGTGTTCTGTCTCCTCGCTCAGTCAGCCTGTTTCATTGCCAGTGACGCTGAGGCCTGGGGCAGGCAAACCCCAACTTCCTGACCAGAGGACAAGCCTGTGGCTTCTGTGGGATGCTGCCACAGTACGGGGGCCTGCTTCTGGTTTGCATGCTTTGGAGCTCAGCGCTGGTGTTTCAGACCCTCCTCTAGTGGACATGCTGGGAGGGAAGGTGAGGGCCCACTTCTGGAAACCCGCAAACTCTGGTCTGCATAGAACTTTCAGGACATTCCTGCAGAGGTTCTCCAGGGTCTTCCTGAGGGCATGGAGAGCCAGGTCTGGGTGCAGGGACCTGACACCCACCTGGGCCTTCTCCCCTCAGGGCTCCTGTGTGCCTTGAGTACTGCCAACCCCTGAGATCCCTGTTCTGTGAAGTTTGGGGTACCGTGATGAAGAAGCTGGGGTCAGGGCCTGGAGAGGGGCTAAGCCATGTATGCCTCTGCCTCACACACCGGGCCAGACTCTTGCGGTCACAGGCTCAGTGGACAGACCCTTGGGAGGACACAGGTGTATGTGGAGAGCTGACAGACCCTCGGGGGACACAGGTGTATGTGGAGAGCTGACAGACCCTCGGGGGACACAGGTGTATGTGGAGAGCTGACAGACCCTCGGGGACACAGGTGTATGTGGAGAGCTGACAGACCCTCGCGGGGTCACAGGTGTATGTGGAGAGCTGACAGACCCTCGGGGACACAGGTGTATGTGGAGAGCTGACAGACCCTCGGGGGTCACAGGTGTTTGTGGAGAGCTGACAGACCCTCGGGGACACAGGTGTATGTGGAGAGCTGACAGACCCTCGGGGACACAGGTGTATGTGGAGAGCTGACAGACCCTCGGGGGTCACAGGTGTATGTGGAGAGCTGACAGACCCTCGGGGGTCACAGGTGTATGTGGAGAGCTGACAGACCCTCGGGGGGTCACAGGTGTATGTGGAGAGCTGACAGACCCTCGGGGGTCACAGGTGTATGTGGAGAGCTGACAGACCCTCGGGGACACAGGTGTATGTGGAGAGCTGACAGACCCTCGGGGTCACAGGTGTATGTGGAGAGCTGACAGACCTCGGGGTCACAGGTGTATGTGGAGAGCTGACAGACCCTCGGGGTCACAGGTGTATGTGGAGAGCTGACAGACCCTCGGGGACACAGGTGTATGTGGAGAGCTGACAGACCCTCGGGGGTCACAGGTGTATGTGGAGAGCTGACAGACCCTCGGGGTCACAGGTGTATGTGGAGAGCTGACAGACCCTCGGGGAGGCACATTATGTCCTGGGGCCCGTCTCTGTCACTGGGCCTGCCTGTGTGTCACTGGGTGTCCGGTGGTCAGTCCCCAGCCTTCTGTTCTATGCCCTGATCTATTGCCCTGTGCTGTGCTGAGGGTCCCTCAGCTCCCCTAGGATTCATGGAATGTTCTGGGCCTCTGTGTGGGCTGGATACTCAGCAGCTCCGTGGGAATGGGCAGACCCTGCTGCCCTCCTTGGAGTGTGGGGACCTCCCACTCTGTATGCAGCTGTGATGGGCGGGTGGAGTGAGGTAAACGCTGTGGGCAGGGCACTTGGGGGCCCAAGCCTGGTCCCTCTTATCTCCTCTCACAGCTGGGCAGCAGAGGGGGGTGCGGGAGGGAGCCGCCAGCATCAGGGCTCTCTGGGCCACTGCCGACCGCCTGCCCCTATGCTGTGTCCTTGAGGCGAGGGCAGAGGACTCTTGCATGGTGTTTTCCATCCCGAGCCCTCCAGGAGTGACTGTGAGCACTCCCAGAAAAACAAGCAACCCCCTGTGGCCGGAGCAGAGCGTGGTCCTGGGCAGAAGTGCTCTGGCCGTCCACACCCACACTCGTGGGTCATTTGCTTGAGGCCCAGCTCCGCCCTCCTCAGCCCCTCTGCTGCCCTCCCCGCTTCATTGTTATCAGTGTGTGTTGTTTGGGTTTGGGGCTGTACCCAGTGTAGGGGTGCTGCTCCCAGCCCATTTGTGGTCGGGGTTTGTTGCCAGGGAGCCGGTGCTCGGGGGCCATGTGGGACTGGGTGGGGCCGCCTCTTGTGCCATGCTGTGCTCCAGCCCGCTGCAGCCTCTCCTGGGCCTGGCTCTTACCCGTTGCCCTGTGGGGGAGATGGGAGTGGCAGAGCTCAGTTTGAGTCAGAACCACAGACTGTGGGGGCCCAGGTGTGAGTCAGAACCGTAGACTGAGGGGGCCCAGGTGTGAGTTCAGAGCCACAGACTCCAGGGCCCAGGGGGCGTCGTGCTTGTAGCCCGCTGTGGGCTGAGCTCTGGTTTGTCGCCTCTCCTTGACAGATGCCTCAGGCCACCCAGGGCCCAGCATTCCCTCCGCCACCCTCAGCCCCACTTGCAGATGCCTTCTCTGTGCCTGCGGGTGCCCTTCTGAGCTCTTCATATCAGACGAGGCTCCCCACAGCCTGCTGGGGGCCCTTCAGTCCTGTCCTTTGCAGATGTCCTCCGGGGTGTCCTATGGGCCCGTCCTAGGGCCCCACTTCCACACCCAGGGCAGTAGCATCTCTTAGAGCTCCAGGGATTGGCTCCTCGAAATGGGGCTCGCCCGCCTTTGCATTATCCTGGGGGGCAATCCTTCCCGGGGGCTGTCCACTGGGCCCTCCCATCCAGCGGGACCGCCTGGCCTGGGCCGAGGAGAGGACAAGGGCCTATTGTTGGTCCAGCGTGAATGGGGCTTTGTCCCGCTCTGGGGCCTCCACTCTCCTCCCGCTCTCGCAGTCCTGCTCCTGGGGTCCCAGAGCCGGCGCATCCAACTGGAGCTGGGCGGAGGGCCCCAAGCCAGCCTGGGCTCTGCTGGCAAAACTTTCAGGAGCTAGTAAGGGGGCGAGGGAAGGAGAAAGACCCCGCAGGGCTGGGTGGTAGGAGCTAGGCCTGCAGGAGATGGCCGGGGGTGGGGGTGTCTCACACTCCTCTGCCCAGGTGGGCTGAGGCCCCTGCCTTACTCCTGACCACCTTCCTGGGAGTGGGGCCTGGCAGCACCCCAGATCCCAGAGGTGCCTCTTTGCTGTTGAGTCCTTTGGTATCTGACTTTCTTTGCTTTAGGGAGCCCATTTTGTTGCAAGTACTGGTGTGTCCCGCATTGTTAGCTTGTGTTGAGCCGCACCTGGCACCTACTCCCTGCTTTGCATCGGGGAGGCAGCTCTTAGGGGTCAGCAGTGCTGGGATCCAGTCGCGGGTTCCCAGGGGGAGCACTCGGTCTGTGGTTGCCTCCCAGCCCTTAAAAGTGCCTCACTCTGGGAACCCTGGTCTGTGTTTCCTGCTGTGGCCTAAGCAGGGCCGCAGAGTTGCGTGTTTGATTCTGATGACCAGTGTCTGGGTCTGTGGTCGGCACCTGCACAGGGAGGCCGATGTCCTGTCGCCTTCAGGCAGGCCTGGACTGTCCTGATGGACTGGTGGAAGAGGAGTTGACCGTGAATGGGAGCATTATTTCTGGGCTCAGTTCTGTCCCTATGATCTGTCTGTCCACCCCAGAGCCACTCTGTCTCGATGGCCAGAGATTGGCCATGAGTCGAAAGTGCCAGGGGGGTGTGACCTCCGGTTGTTGCTTTTCTTTGTGATTGTTTAGGCTGTTCTGGGTCCCCTCATATTTCTCTGCAGATTTAAGCACCTGAAAATACAGGCAGCTGCGGTCCTGCTGGTCCCCCGCGCTGCCTCTGTGGAATGTCGCCTTCGCAATAAGTGTCTGACCCGTGGCTGTGTGGCACTTTTCTTGTGTTTAGAGGTTATTTGTTGGTTTGGGGCCATGCTGGTGGAACTTAGGGGTTACTCCCAGCTCAGTGCTCAGATGGAACCTGGTTCTCCGCATGCGGAGCAGCTATTTCAACTTGTGCCACCACACCTGTTCATGAAATTTATTTCCCGGCGTGCGCACTGTTATTTCCATTAGTTCTTCTCTTTTTTTTTTTTTTTTTTGGGGGTGTCACACCCGGCAATGTTCAAGGCTATTCCTGGCTCTGTGCTCGGGGATAATTTCTGGTGGGGCTTGGGGAACCCTGTGGGATGCCAAGGATTGATCCTGGGTCGGCACATGAAAGTCAAGCTCCCTCCTCGCTGTGCTGCTGTTCTGTCCCGTTGTTAAATGAGTTCTCTGGCGTTGAATTCTTTTTTCTCATTTTTTTTGGTTAGTTAGCATGGGCAGGGTTAATGCTGCTGTTCGGTGTGGGGAGCTGGGGACGGGACCCAGGGCCTCAGGCAGGCAAAGCATTTACGCCACTGCTGAGCCACACCCCTGCTCTGTCTTGCCAGTGAACTCACAAAGACGGTTCTTCTGCATTAGCCATAGGGACATGCCAAGCAGAGCTGCAGTGAGATGCCCCCACATTGTTAAGTGACCGCTGCAAAAGAAAGGAGAGAAAGAAAAGGGGGCCTGTGGGTGCCAGTGCAGGGGGGGGGTTTCCTGGGAGCTGCTGGCAGGCTTGGAGGAATGGCGCTGCTTGGGGACTCCAGCGAGCAGCCCTGGTGCCAGCGTTCACCATAGTTCTGGTGGCTGCACACATGCTCACTGTGTGCCCAGCCCTGGTTGGGACCAAGCCCCGACCACGAGTAGGCTGGGAGTAGTACCCACCCCCGGGTGTGGCCCCAAACCCAAACAAAACGCACCAATAAAACACGGTGGGGAGAGCACCAGAGGCCTCTGCGGGGGCCGAGGGGGCAGAGCCCGAGCCTCTGTGGAGTGTCCCACAGATGTGTGTAGGCACAGCTCAAAGCCACAGGAACCTGGGTTCGATCCCTGGTACTGAGCACCACCGGAGCAAGCCCTGAGCACGGCCACATCAGTACTGGCACCACTGTCCCCTGCTGTCCCCTGACACTGCCAGGCCCAAGACTAGACCCTCAGGCTTGCGTTTCTGACCTGAGTCCCATGTGCATCCCTGAAACAAGTCAAAGTAGAATCATCCTGAGGCTCGCAGAGGTACCTCGGGAAGCGCAGAGCTGGAAACAAGCACAGCGGGCCTGAAGATGGGCTCTTGGCGCCAAGACCCGGCTTTCATCCCAGGCCCCACGTGACCCCCTTGAGCACTGCCAGGAGTGACTCTTGAGCACTGAGTGGGGAGTATCCCTTGAGCGCTGCCAGGTGGTGCTCAAGCCTAAGCCGCCCGCCACTGAAAAGATTGGAAGCAGGTTCTCAGAGGTCTTCGTACACCGTGCTCAGTCTCCCCAGCTAAAGTCCAGGCGCATGCCAGGTGTCTGCACGAGCAGGGTGTGGTGGCGGCCTTGGTTTGGGGGCTGCATGCGGCCGTTCTTAGGGCTCCCTCCTGGTAGTGTTCGGGGGATACCGGGGGCCAGGGATGAAAGCCAGACTCCTATAGTAGTGCTCAGGCACAGGGCCCCTGGGCAGTGGAGAATTTGAGGAGGAGGAGGGTGAGTGTGAGACTGGCTGGGTCTCCTGTTGGTCACATCCCGTCCACGTCTGCACGGGGGAGGCATGAGTGCTGTGGGAGTGGCCGTCGGGAAGCCACTGCCCACGCCTGGGGTCAGCAGTGCTGTCCACCCCGCGTCTGGGCTCCAGCTTTGCTTTTGGTCTCATGGAGGCCTCACACACGCCCCCGCTTGTCCAGGGTCAGCCTGTCTTCGGTGCCTGTCTTCGTCTTCCAGTTGCACAGGTTGTTTCCTGTGAGGTGGTGGCCTGGTGTCCGTCTCTGCAGCAGGGAGGGTTTGGCCTGCCCCCAGCTGTGGCCTCCTGCAGTGACCTGGTGAGCGCAGGTGCCTTCCTTCAGCCTCCAGCTGCCCCTGCTCAGGCGCTCTCACTCCTCTCTGGCCTCCCCTGCCCCCGCAACTCCCTTTCTTCTTCCTGGCTTTGATTCGAAGCGGGTAAACTGATTAGAGATCAGAGAGATGGAGACGGGAGATTAGAGAGCAGAGAGAGGGAAGCAGATGGGTTAGATTCAGAGGCCCAGCCCCGTTGGAACAAACACAGAGCTTCTAGATGCTTCTGTCTGGATCTGGAGAGGGGTAGCTGTGCAGGGCCATGGTGGGGACAGGTGCAGAGGAACAGATGCCAGGAGGGTGGCACCTGCCGTGGCCACCAAGGCCTCCTGAGGGTTCCTGTTGGTGAGCAGCGAGCAGGAGCACGGAGGGAACGCCCAGAAGTCACACTCAGGGCAGTGCCCTGTCACAGCTTTTCCTTCTCTGCGGGCTGGGCTCAGCTTGGGCCCTCTTGTCCCCTGGCCTCTTGCCATGGACACTGACAGACTGCCGGGGGCCACAGGGCATGTGGTGCTGGTGTGGGGCACTGTCCTGGGTGCCATCCGGGACAGTGTGTGAAATCCTACGGCAGGCGGAGCTGAGTGACGCCAGGGCCAGCTCCGAGCTCTTGGTTAGAAGGTTCCGGGTCCTCTGGCTGAGCGTCACATGCCGGGCCCTGGGGGTGTGTGAGGAGCCCCTGAGCCCAGCCCTTGTACCCCCCAGAACCCGGCTCTGTGCTGAAAAGTTCCCAGCCACCTAATTGCTGCCCACACTCATTTCCTGCCTGCTGTTCTCACGGCACGAGGCGGTACCTCAGTGTCGTGGTGTCACTCCCTTGGTGTCACCCCTGTCCCACGGGCTTCACTGGCCAGAGGTCTGTCCTCTGCTTCTCTTCCCCTGCTTCTTGGATGAGGGTTTGTTTTTTTTTTTTGGTTTGTTTTTTTGGCTTTTTTGGGTCACACCCGGCTACGCTCAGGGGTTATTTTCTGGCTCTTTGCTCAGGAATTACTCCTGGCGGTGCTAGGAGACCATATAGGATGCCGGGTATCGAACCCCTGGTAGGCCGCGTGCAAGGCAAACACCCTCCCCGCTGTGCTATCGCTCTGGCCCCAAGGATGGGGTTATTTTAACTTTTTTTTTTCTCAGCTTACTCTCTGCAGGCATTAATTCTGGACTGTTCTATGGAACTGTACAAAGCTTCCAAGATGCAGGGAATGTTCTTGCTCCTTGTTTGCCTGAGATCTTGGATTGTGTTCATTTGGAGGGGGCACAGTGGGCAGTGCTGGGGTTGATGCTCCTGGGGTGCCTAGGGACCAGGAGCCGGGACTAAATTGGGGTCGCCACATGCCAGGCTTCCCTTCGCTGTCTTCCCCAGCTCTGTGTGTTCATCTCATTAACAAAGAAATATGCTCCAGGGCCGGGAGTGATAGCCCAGTGGGTAGGGCGTTTACCTTGCACACAGCCGGCCTGTGCCGGCCCGGGTTCAATCCCGGCATCCCATATGGTCCCCTGAGCACTGCCAGGAGTAATTCCTGAGTGCAGAGCCAGGAGAAACCCCTCAGCACTGCCAGGTGTGACCCAAAAAGCAAAAAAAAAAAAAAATGCTCCAGGAACGCCCAGGTCAGCTACTAAAACCCCTCCAAAGGGCGTTGCCAGGCAAGGGAGCGGTCGCTGAGCACATGCGTTGCAGGCCAGGTGCCCCCATCCCCAGCGTGGTGTCTGGTGCCCCAAGCACCTGGGGGTGTTAACCCCAGGACAGAGCCACCCCCCCAGCTGAGATACCCCCCCCCCTCCTTTCCACAGCTCTTTTTTTTTCTCCCGCCCCTACCCCCCCGCCCCCCCCCCCCCCCCCATCAGTTCTTTAGGGTGGGACATAGTGCGTGGTGGGTGCCAGGCCATTTATCTGGGTTTCTGGAGGGGTCTCTATCGGCATGACCTCTTGAAGATCATTGGCCTTTGCCATTGTCCAGCTCTGACCCTGGGCCTCTCCGGACCCCTGAGAGCCACCACCTTAGCTCAGACTGCCGACTGCTCTAGCGGCTCCAGGAGCCGGGCAAAATGAAAGTTTCTAATGGATCCCCTTCCAAGGTGGGCCAGAATAGGACCCAGCGGTCACACTGAGACAGTAAAGGTCCCAGGGGTCTGCGCTGCTCAAGGCCGGTCCGTCAGAGCTTCATTGGCATCTGGTGGCAGCTGGAAGCTGGCGAGTCACGTCCTTGTTCGAGGTCGCTCCCGTGACCCGTGGTACAGCCTAGGGCAGAGGGCTGTGTATTCCCTCCTCCCAGGTGACCTACACGTGGCGATGTATAGATTGGCTTGAGGCCATACTCTGTGGTGCTCAGGGGCTGCTCCCAGCTTTTTGTTGGGGTCACTCCCACGAGGGGCTGTGCGTGGAAGTGGCCTCCAGCACGAAGGTCTGAGCTTGGCCCTTGATGTGTCTGGCGTCAGAGTAAGGTTCCAGCCACCTTTGCTCCAGTTGGAGGGATGAGGGAACAGTGCCTCAGGAGACGGTTCAGAGGGGCTGCTCAGCATGCTGGGAGTGACCCCCGAGGTAGCGTCACCCCAGCACTGCCAGGTGTGTCCCCAAACAAAACCAGGAGAAGGAGGCGGGTGCCCTGGTGTGCAGAGCCGCCTGGGGTCTGGACCAGTTTCCCGGCTCACCGGAATCCCACACTTCCTTTCTCGGGGCTGCTCCCTCCATGGCCTGTTCAGTAATTGAACTTCAATTACTGAACAGGTTTTTTTTTTTGGGGTCACACCCGGCAATGCTCAGGAGTTTCTCTTGGCTCTGCACTCAGGAATTACTCCTGGCGGTGCTCCATGAGGGCCTCCATTTTCCACATCCGGACTTCTCTCTCGTCAGACCTCCACCCAGCAGACCAGCCTATCAGTGCCCGGCTCACGCGGCCGCTATGCGCACGCAGTTCATCAATAAATGCTGGACTTAGAGATGCCTACAAGAGTATGCTACCTGCACGGCAGAGCCTGGCAAGCTACCCGTGTTGTATTTGATATATATGCCAAATACCAGTAACAATTATAGACCTCATTCCGAATGGATTGAGGCTCTTATGTTCCTGGAGCAAGCAGATGCCTTGGGCTCTACTTGCATGAGACAGGACATATGGAGACATTACTGGGGCCCGCTCGAGCAAATCAATGATGAACGGGAAGACAGACAGTGCTTGATAGGATAGTGCTCCCTCCATGGCACGGCTGCAGGTGGGGTCTTCAGTGGCGCAGGATGCTCTCCCCGACTGAGACGGCGCTTTTCCCGCCCCTCCCCAGTCCCTGGCCACATGTCCCTTCCCTTCTGGTGTTTCAGGGGTGTTGACCCAGTGCGGCAGAAACGGGGCCCAGTGCCATACCCCTGAGGTCTGGATGTGGCCTGGGGTTCTGAAGTGGTCCTGGGTATATGGGCAGCCCCTGGTAGCCCCCTGGCAGCTTCTTGCAGTCTTTACCATTGACGAGGGAGGGCACACCAGAGGGTGAGCAGGGGTCATCACTCCTGATGGGGTCAGACCAGGACTGGCAGGAGACAGTGTGGACCCCTCCCTGCTGCACGGTGACTCTGCCCAGGAAGCTGGAGCAGCCATGTTTATTCCTGTAGCTGGTAACTGTAGAGAAGGGCCATGGTGTGGGGTCACAGTCGGAGCCAGCGTGTGGAGGGGGCCCGGCTCCACAGTGCTCAGAGCTGCGGCTTATTCCCACTTTCCAGCAGTTCTGACCTTTCCCTCGCACTTCGGTGGGCGGCTGGCACCCAGCAGGTGGCCGTTGGGTTGGTATAGGGAAAGGCATTTTGTCCCCTGGGGCTCACTACTCAAGCCCCTAAACCTAACCCCTGGCTTCCTGTAAGGTCCTGCTGGCCTTGGCCCCAACACACCTGCCCCAGGGAGCTTGCAGTCCTGTGGCTCCCTGCCGTCTCGGAGAAACGAGCCCAATCAAGTAGACCCTGCTCCCGGGAGAGGCGCTGCGGGTCCTTGCATGTCAGGAGCTCAGCAGAGGGTGGCCAGAGCTGCTGGCAGGCCACCCCTTTGCCGGGGCACATTGTGGGGCAAATGCCACCCCTCAGGCTTTGGGGTTACTGGGTCTTCTCTACAGGACACAGGGAAGACACAGGGGATAGAGGGTCTTTTTATCTGTATCATATTGGGAGGACTGGGCCACACGCGGTGGTCTCAGGGCTTCCTCCTGGCTCTGCTCAGAGGTCTCTCCTGGTGGGACTCGGGGGACCGTCTGTGTGTGGTATACTGGGGATCGAAGTGGTGGCCACTTGCAAGGCAGGTTTTCTACCCCGTACCTGTTTGTTTGTTTATTATAGGCCACACCTGCTGGGGCTTCTCTGGCAGGGCTCAAGGGACCTTGTGGCACTGGGGATTGAACGCAGGCCCCGGCAGGTGGGGTGTGTGCTCCAGCCCTTGAGTCAAGTTCCAGCCTCTGTTGGATCATTCTGTAGCCTGCTGTGGGGCCCTCACTGGCCCACTTCAAATTAGAATTGGCTACCAGTGACCAGGGTAGCCAGAGAAGGCCTGTTGGCCATCACTTTTGAGAAGCTGTCAAACCAGGGTGTGCCCAGGAGAGAAGCTCGGCTTCCGCTCCCTTCCTGCAGGGTGGACCTCCCTGGAGTGGACGCAGAGGAGCCAAAGCCCTGGTAGGACCCCCAGTGAGGAAGATAGAGCTAGTTCCACCTTGACAAGCCCGGTGCTTACTGACCCTGCAGGAAGCCCCACACGCAGCTGCGTAAGGGCTGCTCGTGCACTGGCGTCCGATTTCTCTAACCACGCACACTTGGGCCCGGCCACCCACATCCCACCTGGGGTCTGCATTTCCTTATTTTCCCTTTATAGGGGTCTCTCTTCTCTCTCATACATCCTAACTTCCTCCTAGCTCTGAGCACAGAGATCACTCCTTATGGGCTCGGAGGACCATATGAGGTGCTGGGACTGTATCTAGACTGGCCATGTGCAAGACAAGTGCCCTACAAGCTGTTGCTCCAGATACCACTCTTTACTGAATGTAAAGACGAGAGCCTGAGTTGGGGTGAGAATGGGATTGATTTTTCCCCACCAGCATTATTTCCCCAGGCGCCCCACCAGCATCATGGCTTCCAAATTTGATTAGCAAAGATATTAAGGAAAGAAGAAAACCTAAGTCGAGGCCAGAGTGATAGTATAGCAGGGGGCTTTTGCCTTGCACGCAGCTGACCTGGGTTCAATTCCCAGCATCCCTTATGGCCCCCAAACACTGCCAGGAGTAATTCCTGAGTGCAGAGCCAGGAGTAACCCTTGAGCATCACCCAGTGTGACCCAAAAGAGAGAGAGAGAGAGAGAGAGAGAGAGAGAGAGAGAGAGAGAGAGGATCAAACCAAAGGTCAAGGGGCTAGAAGGAGGAGGAGGAGGCAGAAGTGTCTGTCTGCTGCTGAGATTGTCCTGACAGGAGCACCACAGAGCACCCCTGAACGTCTGAGGGACCTGGGGTGCAGGACACAAAATCAATGTGGGAAACAGCAGATTTTTATATGGCAGCAGTGAGCCCCCTGAAAATAAAGAAAATCACTTAGTTACTGTTGTTGCTCAGGATATCATATGGGATGGCGGGGATCAAACCGGGTTAGCTGTGTGCAAGACAAATGCCCTCCCCACTGTATTACCACTCCAGCCAAATTTTAAAAGTTTTTAAAGAAGAAAGAAGAATCCAACTTAAAAGTCAACAAAGAGGGGTCCTGGTGTCTGTCTTCAGCACTAATCCACCCCGTCCCCAAATGGACAAATAATCTGATGGACGTTTCTCCCAAGAAGATATACACATGGCCAATATTCGCATCAAAATGCCATTCTCTTTTGAGAGAAGTGAAGTAAGAAATCACGAGACTTACTCATTGCATGTTTATTAGCTAAAATAGCGAAACCAAAGGAGTGTTTTGGCTCAGGAACTGCTCGGTAGTGGGATACCTGCGTTGTGGGTGAAAGACCCCTAATATGATCCCCAGTACTGCCCCATATGCCAAATGCCACTCCAGCGACTCTGCTGATGGAGATTCTGGGCACCACAACAAAATTATTTCTTGTCCAGTTTACCCATGCCTGTGTGTGGGAGTGAAAGAAAGAGCACCACATCTTTTTCTCTGCCTCAGAATAACGATCCCAGAAAGGGCCCCGTGAGCACTGTGTGTGTGAGCGAGAGCAAGAGCACCACAGCTGAGCGTGGGCCCCCGTGAGCACTGTGTGTGTGAGAAAGAGCACCACAGCTGAGTGTGGGCCCGTGAGCACTGTGTGTGTGAGAGAGAAAGAGCACCACAGCTGAGCATGGGCCCTGTGAGCACTGTGTGTGTGAGTGAAAGAGCACCACAGCTGAGCGTGGCCACCGTGGAGCACTGTGTGTGTGAGTGAAAGAGCACCACAGCTGAGCGTGGGCCCCGTGAGCACTGTGTGTGTGAGTGAAAGAGCACCACAGCTGAGCGTGGACCAACGTGGAGCACTGTGTGTGTGAGAAAGAGCACCACAGCTGAGTGTGGGCCCCGTGAGCACTGTGTGTGTGAGTGAAAGAGCACCACAGCTGAGTGTGGGCCCCCCGTGAGCACTGTGTGTGTGGAGTGAAAGAGCACCATAGTTGAGCGTGGGCCCTGTGAGCACTGTGTGTATGAGCGAGAGAAAGAGCACCACAGCTGAGCATGGGCCCTGTGAGCACTGTGTGTGTGAGAAAGAGCACCAAAGCTGAGTGTGGGCCCGTGAGCACTGTGTGTGTGAGCGAGAGAAAGAGCACCACAGCTGAGCGTGGGCCCCGTGAGCACTGTGTGTGTGAGTGAAAGAGCACCACAGCTGAGTGTGGGCCCCGTGAGCACTGTGTAGAGAGAGAGCAAGAGCACCACAGCTGAATGTGGGCCCCATGCGAGCCCTTGTGAGCACTACAGTCAAATATGGGAGTACCACTAAATGTGGTTGTTACAATACCAGCAAAGAAAGGAAAAGGTGGGGTGGGGTGGGAGATCCTCGCGGGGACGGGGAGGACCGGGAGTGACTGGATCCTGTGGGCAGCTGTTGGGCCAGAGACAGGCAGGCGGCGGGGGGCGCTTGTCTTCTGCGCTGACCCTGTTTTAATACCTGGTGTCCCATAGGTCCCCAGTCACTGCCAGGACTAATTCCTGAGTGCAGTCATGAGTAACCCCTAGCCCCAAACAAAACAAAACTGAAAAACCACCAAAAGATAAAACCAAATCAAAATAGAGCAACTGCTTTGCAAATTGAGTCAATTCTTGAGGAACTGAGTCAATTCCTCAAGCGACTGAGTCCAGAGACACCATAAGCCCCCTCTGGGTCCTCTCCTCCGTTCAGTCTTATTTCACAGGAGTGTGAAAACAGACGCCCACACCAAGACTGGCGCACAAAGGTCAAAAGCGAAATGCTCATAAACAGAATGTGGCCTCAGACTCTGGCTGTTATTTGGCAGTTGAAGAAATGAAGGTCGAGACCCCACCACGGTGGGGAAGCCTGGAGGAATAAGCCTCAGACTGAAGCTTCTTTCCAGGAAAGGTCTCGAGCAAGCCACGCTGCAGAAACTGGGGGTACCCAGGCAATTTCCCGGGCCTGGGGCACGAACATATTTTCCTTTTTTGTTTAGGGGCCACACTGGGCGGTGCTCAGGACTTTCCTGCTCCAGAGTCAGGGATGGCTCCTGGGGGCTCAGGGGCACCATGTGATGCCGAGGATGGGACCCGGGTCTGCTGCGTGCAGGCGAATGCCCCCCCCGTACCCCGCTGTGCTGCTGCTGACCCCTCGGCCCGCTTTTCCTAAGGGCTGTTGTGTGTGACGGACTCTGTGAGCTGCCCGTCTTCGTCTTTGGTTATGGTCCTCACCTGCAGTGCTAGGGGCCTGCTCCCAGGGTGCTCAGAGGCCACGTGGCCTGGGCATGTCCCAGCCACCTGGGCTATGTCCCTGGGCCCTGAGGTGGACAGTGGCAGGTGAACTCCGAGTTGGTCAGATCCCCACACGCTGTGCAGGAACTTGCCTTTGGGAGGTGCTTCTGCCCTTCTGGAATGATGGAGCTGCCTTAGCCTTTTTATCGGCTCCACAGCATAGGAAGACCCTGACGTTTTCACTGACAAGACCCCAGCTTTTCACTTCAGCCTGTTTTGGCTCTTTCCGGTATTTCTGGACCCCCGGGAACAAGGTGCTGAGCTGGAGGCTCTGGTGACGAAGCCTTGGGCTTGACAGGTCTTGTACTGATTGTCCAGCGGCCTCGTCAGTAAAGAGGGTGGGAATTGAGTGAGCTTGAAGCGCCTGGTGGGAAAAGAGTATATCTCCCATATGCCGAAAGCAGGTTCAAAGCCAGATTCTCCCTGATCCCCCGCCCCAGGCTGAAAGTCAGGCCCTTAGTCGGGTACCACGGAGGCCTACTGGCTCGGGGATCCGGTTGGGAGGGCCCTAAGCGGAGGGCCCGGTGCACACGCACGGGCCTCCACGCCTCTGGGAGCCCTGCATAGTGCAAGCAGCGCCTCCAGGGTGGGGACCCCCACCCCCCCGAACCTCAGGCAGGGGCCACCGTGCCATGCTCATGGTGTTCTGAGTGAACAAGGAATGAAGCAGGTCAGAGCGATAGCCCAGCTCGGAGGGCATTGGCCTGCACACAGCTGACCTGGGCTCGATCTCCTGCATCCCATAGGGTCCCCCCAGTACCACCAGGAGTAACTCCTGAATGCAGAACGAAGACTAACCCCTGAGCATCTCTGGGTATGATCCAAAAAGCAAAAAAAAAAAAAAAAAGGCAGAAGCAGAGGAGATATTCAGAGGGCTGGAGCATAGACTACTCACGGGACCCGGGTTTGATCCCCAGGGCCTCACGGTTCCTCCTGGCACCATGACGTGCCCCCAAGCCGCCACCATGGACATAGACTATGACACAAATCCGAGGGACTCAATGGGAGGGAGATCTGCCCCGTCGCCCTCCTGGCAGCCTCACGCTTCCCTTCCCGATCCCGAGGCCGGATCGCTGAGCTCAGGGGAGAGGTGAGCGGGGCGGGGGTCCCCCAGGAGGGTTATGAGCAGCTCGAGGTGAGCCTGCTTTGGTTGCTGCCAGTCTCCGTGCGTGGACCTGTGGCCGAGACCAGCCTGCGGAGTGTGGCCAGTGGTGAGCCGACTTCTGCCCTCCCCACGCAGACTGGGCCCGCAGAAATGAAAGGAGGGACTGGGGGAGTGAGAGGGACCCCTGGTGGGGAGGGAGAAGGAGAGATGAAGGTGACCGCACACTGCTGAGGCTCTGGGTCCTGGGGGCAGCTGTGACGGTGGGTGTGGGCGTGTGTCTGTCACTTCTCAAGCGAGCGCTCCCAGGAGGGGGCGGGTCTGCGGCAGAGCAGGCATTTGACAAGCACATCCAGCAGCGATTATTTTAAATCCTCACACTTCAGCCTGCAAGTGACTCGTAGGTAAGAAGGAAGGGAGGGAGCACACAGGAATGGAGGGGAGGGGCGCGGAACGGCCCTCGGAAAGCAGAGACACGTTTCCTGTCGTCAAGATTATCAAAAAGCGCCTGGTTTTTGATGTTGTCAGGTTAATTAGGCCGCTGAGAAGCCCCATCCTACTTGCGGGGCCTAATCCATTTCTTCCTCGGCCCCTGCCTTTCGGGCAGGCGGGATTCAATGCACTGTGCCAGGCCATCAAAGAGAAACAGAGGCCTCTTTATTTGGTTCTGTCGCCAAAAGGGAATGCAGGAGAGGGGCTCTGGCCCCCAGCCCCCTTCCTTCCTGCCCTGTGCCGAGGACAGCATCTTAGCAGTGGCTGTGTGGAGGTGAGGACTGGTCCTGGTGACCCCATTGGTCAGCATCTTGGCCCCCACCGAGCTGCCCTCTGCCTGTGGGCCCCCTGTGTCATATTCTCTGACATGTTCTCACCGAACGGGCTTCACAGTCTCAACCAGCCCATGCTTTGTGGCTCTGGGCAGCCCTGCTGGGCCTCGCAGCAGGCCACCCTCAAGCCCACTGTCTTGCCGTTGCTGGGAGCGAGCACTTCTCTGCGGTGACACACCTGGGCTGTTTCCGGCTCTTCCACCGTGATGCTTGCCTGGGCCCCAGAGCGTCACTAGCATTGCTGCTCACTTTATTCATGGGAAGTTGAGGCCCAGAGGTTGACCGAGTCTCCTAGACTGAGGGTTTGGGAGGCCCTAATGGGAACCCAAGCAGCTGGGCTCCCCCAGTCTTAACCCTGTGCTGAGTCTTGGTCCTGCTCTGTCCCCTGGGCGCCGGGCACTCTGGCCACGTCTTTTCCCTGCAGACCAGCCCGGCTGCCAGGTGGATTGCAGGCTGCCTCACTGCGTTTCAATCGCAGTGAAATGACAAAGGATTCTGATGCTGACCCCAAATACAGCTGGGAAGTGCCTCCTTGCCCCTCACAGAGCGTCGCCGTGTGGTGGAGAGAGGAAAGCCTGCAACACGCTCTGCCTGCTGGGGACCGCAGTTCCCGTGTCGCGTCGCTCTCATGATGCCCTGAGCGTGGCCCAGTGCGGCTGTGGCATAACACTTCATCGTGGAGGCTCTGGGTTCCCTCCTGGTTCCAACAACCGCAGAGAGCATTGCTTGCAAAAATAGCTTTAAGGGGCCGGAGTGATAGCACAGCGGGGGGGCGTTTGCCTTGTACACGGCTGACCCAGGTTCGATCCCCAGCATCCCATATGGTCCCCAGAGCACCGCCAGGAAGTAATTCCTGAGCGCAGAGCCAGAAGTAACCCCTGAGCATCGCTGGGTGTGACCCAAAAAGCAATAAAATAAAATAACTTTAAGGGGCCAGAGCCATTGTACAGTGGGGATGGCGTTTGCCTTGCAGGTAGCCAACCTGGGTTTGATCCTCGGCATCCCATGGGTTTCCCGAGCACCGGCAGGAGTAATTCCTGTGTGCAGAGCCAGGAGTAACCCCTGAGCATCACCGGGTGTGACCCCAAAAGCAAAAAAAAATTTTTTTTTTTAAAAACACAGCTATTTATCTGAAATTCTATGTTTTACCGCCACCGTCGGCGTTTTGTGGCCTGGAGTGGAGGGAAGAGTCACACTGGCTGGATTCCTCTGGGCAGGCCAGGCCTCGGCGAGTGAGAGCAGGTCCTTCCTGTGGGCTCTCAGACACTGCCTCTCCCTCTGAAGCCCGCAACAGAGCAGGTTTATACTGAACATGCCCAGGTGCAGGCTGGAAATGGGCTTCCTGGCCTCCCGGGTCAAGAAAATCACAAGAGAAATGGAGATGCCTCTCACCTCCCATCCCGCTGCTTCCAAAGAATCATGTAACCCAACTGCCCCCGTTCAGAAAAGTCATAATTCTTTAAAAAATCCCCTCAAGAGCCAAAGATGGGTCCTGGGCCAGGCACTTGCTCTGCATGCGGCTGACACTGGTTTAGTCTCCGGCACCACATCTGGTTCCCCGAGCACCGCTGGGAGTGATCCCTGAGCACTGCCGGGGAGTGAGTCAGGCCCCCCTCCTCCCCCAGGCCCAACTGCCCTCAGCAGGGTGTGGTGGTGCTTTCCCTCGCTTCTCTCTTCCGCCTATCTGTGGGGCAGCCTGAACTCGGTGTCCGGCACTCGGCACTGGCGCAGGGGTGGCCAGCAGCTTCCTGGGTCACTCTGGACCCACACTGGAGCCTGCAGAGGACGGCAGAGGTGCTGGGGTGGCCTGGTTCCCGCGTAGCCAGGTGTGGGGACATTGTACAGTGGGAAGTTCCTGGAAAGTGGAGTCACTTTGCTAAGGAGGAGGGGAAAGGTCTCCGTCCAGTTCAAGGCCACTGTCGCCCGGTCCCTCCTGTTTGCTGCCACATCATGCCCCACCTCTCCTTCCCCTCCTCCTGCTAGAACTTGCTGGGCCCCGTTTCTGCAGTGGTGTTCAGAGGAGAACGGATTGGAGCGGATTTGTGACAGGTTTCGCAGGGGAATGGCCGTTTCCCCTACGACGGCTCTCTGGGCTGTGCCTTTTCCTCGCTGCGAGAGTACACCACCTTAGCTTGGGCCACAACTATTGGTGTTTGGGGGGCTACTCCTAGAGCTGAGCTTAGAGGAGTGCCTGGCAGTGCCAGGAGTGCCTGGCAGTGCTTGTGGGACCAGCGTGGTGCTATGGATTGAATGTGCTGTGATCCACGTACTCTCTGGCCCCTCGGTACTTCAGTTGGCTTTTCATTACATCTGTCTCAATAGTCATACAGATAGTGACTTGTATCAATTCGTATACTTGCTGTGGTGCCTGACTGCGTCTTCAGGTGGCAGACTGGAGACAGGCTTATCCACACCCAGGGCTCTGACCCGTGGGCCCTGGATGGTTGAGGGTCTGACATAGAAAAAGACTGAGACCAGGGCCGGAGCGATAGCCCAGTGGGTAGGGCGTTTGCCTTGCACGTGGCTGGCCTATGCCGGCCCGGTTCGATCCTCGGCATCCCATATGGTCCCCTGAGCACCACCAGGAGCAATTCCTGAGTGCAGAGCCAGGAGTAACTCCTGAGTGTCTCTGGGTGCACCCAAAAAGCAAAAAAAGAAAAGACTGGGACCCCTGGGATGACCCAGAGCCACGACAACCTGGCAAGCTACCCGTGGTGCATTGGATATGCCAAAAACACTAACAATAGTGGACCTCATTCCCAACGAATGGAGACATTACTGGTGCCTGCTTGAGCAAATCAATGAACAACAGGAAGACAAGTGATACCCTTAACAACGTTGTGTTGTCTGATCTACGTCATAATTCTTGTTTTGGGGTGAGCAAAACAAAGTATTCAGTGGTGCTCAGGGCTTTACTACTGGCTCTGTGCTCAGGAATCACTCTTAGAGGGGTTCAGGGGGATCATATGGGGTGCTGGGGAAGGAACCCAGGCTTTCCCGTGCAAAGCAAGCACCCTACCCCCTGTACTGTCTTGTTAAACTTCCTCGTCATAATTATTAATAGCTAAGATTCTGAAACAGGCTGAAGAGCAGACGCAATGGGCCGAGGGAATGCTCTGTATGTAGGAGGCCCAAGTCTGATCCCTGGGTACCACCTGGTCCCCAGAATGTCCTCCAGACTGAACTGGGTGCAGTCTTTTTAAAAAAAAATTATTATACCACCGTGAGACATACACTTACAAAGGTGTTCATAATTGGTTCTTGGTAATACAGTATTCCAGCACCCATCCCTCCACCAGTGCCCCATTTCCACCACCAATGTACCCCACCCCCTCCCTGCCCACCCCCAGGCTGCCTCAATAGCAGGTACCCCAGTTTCCTCTCTTTCTCTCTCTCTGTCTCTGCATCTCTCTCCCTCTTCTTTTACACATTGTGGCCAGTCCTGCAGATATTTAGAGTTTATCACTTAAGTCTCTTTGTATATATTCAATGGTGAGTTTTAGTCTGCCATTACCATTTCCCACACTTAGCAAAACACTGGTATTTATTTATTTATTTTTATTTATTTATTTATTTATTTATTTATTTACTTATTTATTTGCTTTTTTGGGTCACACCCGGCGACGCTCAGGGGTTACTCCTGGCTCTGCACTCAGGAATTACTCCTGGCGGTGCTCGGGGACCATATGGGATGCCGGGGATCGAACCCGGCCGGCACAGGCCGGCCGCTCCAAGGCAAATGCCCTACCCGCTGGGCTATCGCCTCCGGCCCCAACACTGGTATCTATTTATATCCTATTAATGAATGCAGTCAGTCTATATCTGTCCTTTTCCTTCTGACTAATTTCACTCAACATGATAGTCTCCATATCCATCCATTTGCAGGTAAATTTCACAATTTCGTCTTTTCTGACAGCTGCATAGTATTCCATAGTGTAGATGTACCACAGTTTCTTTAGCCAGTCCTCTGTTCTCGGGCATTTAGGTTGTTTCCAGATTCTAACTATTGTGAATAGCACAGAAATGAATAAAGAAGTACAGATAGTGTATCTGCTATGTGTTTTTCGGTCTCTCGGGTATATTCCCAGGAGTGCTATTGCTGGATCAAATGGGAGCTCAATATCTAGTTTTTGGAGGAATGCCCATATTGTTTTCCAAAAGGGCTGGACCAGTCGGCACTATACCAACAGTGGATGAGAGTCCCTTTTCCCCACATCCACGCCAGCACCGGTTGTTCTTACTGTTTTGGATGTGTGCCAGTCTCTGTGGTGTGAGATAGTACCTCATTGTTGGTTTTTTTTTTCTTTTTTGGTCACACCCGGCAATGCTCAGGGGGCTTCTCCTGGCTCTGCACTCAGGAATCACTCCTGGCGGTGCTCGGGGGACCATATGGGATGTCGGGGATCGAACCCAGGCCGGCACAGGCCGGCTGCATGCAAGGCAAACGCCCTACCCGCTGGGCTATCGCTCCGCCCCTCATTGTTGTTTTGATTTGCATCTATGGAGGTATGATTTATGGCTCAGCATGTGATCTATTTTGGAGTATGTTCCATGTGCACTGGAGAAGAAAGAGTATTCAGCTTTTTGGGGATGAAATGCCCTGTATATGTCTACCAGTCCTCTTTCTTCCATCTCTTCTTTTAGGGCCAGTATTTCCTTGGTAAGTTTCAATCTTGTTGATCTATCCAGGGTTGATAGAGCAGTGTTGAAGTCTCCAACTACAATTGTGTTGCTGTCAATGTCTTCTTTGAAGTCTATTAGTTGTTTTAGGTATTTTGCTGGCCCCTCTTTGGGTGCATATATGTTTAATAGCGTGATTTCTTCCTGATATGTATCCCTTGGTTATTAGAAGTGACCTTCACTGTCCCTTCTGACCTTCAGCCTAAGTCTATGTTGTCCGATACCAGTATGGCTACGCCAGCCTTTTTGGATGGGTTGTTTGAGTGAAGGATTGTTCTCCAGCCTTTTATTTTGAGCCTGTCTTTGCTCTGATTGTTCAGGTGTGTTTCTTGAAGGCAGCAGAATGTCGGATTCAATTTTTTGATCCATTTTGCCACTCTGTGTCTCTTAACTGGTGCATTTAGACCATTGACATTGAGAGAGATTATTGTCATGGGGTTTTGTGCCATCTTTCTGTATAGGTTGGTTGTTCTTTTGGGTTTTGTCTCGTCTTAGAGTAGATCTTTCAGTCCTTCTTTTAAGGTTTGGGTGCAGTCTTAAGCCTGCCAGATGTGGTCTTCAAACAAAACAACAGCAAGTTTTGTGTCCTTTGTGTGGGACATGGACAGTTGCTGAAACCAGCAGCTGTGCTGGTGTCTAGACAGATTACATGACGGCGGCAGGAACACGGATGTGTCCAGGTGGTGAACCGGGGCATGCGCGAGACCCCAGTCCCAGCACCCAAACCTACAGAACACAAAGGAGTGAAAAATGGCAGCGCCCTGTCAGGGAAAAGTTGGAATCCATGTGTGGTCTAGGGCACACCTGTGTCTCTCATCAGTGCGAGTAATGGCCACAGCCACGGGCAAGCGTGGAGACCAGGAGGGTCGGCCTTGAGAGAGGGAAGGAGGGAAGACGAAGCCTTAAGGAAGATGAGCATTTACCCGAGGGATACTGGTGCCCACTGCACTCAGCAAGGACCTTCCAGCTCCCTCCCCTGCGGGCTCCTTCCCGCCTCCTTCATCCAGCCTGGCTCTCTGCTGTGACACCCCCAACCCACCCAGGAGGCGAGACAGTTTCCTGCCCAACCCTCCACTTCCCAGACCTGTGTAGTCCCACCTTTTTTTCTTTCTCTTTGGGCCACACCTGAGATACTCAGGGGTACTCCTGGCTCTGCACTCAGGAATTACCAGGAATTGAACCCAAGTCCGCCGGCACAAGGCAAACACCCTCCCTGCTGTGCAATCGCTCCGGCCCTAGTCCCACCATTTTGTTTGCTTGAGACCCGACCCAACTTGGGAACCCCATCCCCAGTTTTCTGGCCTCTGGGCTGGCTTCCTAGGCTGCTGCTGCACTCCGCACCTCACCCTGAGGGGTCCCTGCGTCCCCTCCCCAATGCGGCCTTTCCCTTGTGAGCACCAGACTTGTCTGGAAACCTTTTGGGAGATCAGGGGTTGGGACCACATCTGCTGGCACTCAGGGACCATTGAGAGCCAAAGAGCGAACCCCAGTCTCCCCAATTCTCAGCCCTGTGAACCCCTCTCCAGCCTGTCTGGGGGCACCCCTTTGCCCCCTGCCACCCTTCGGTCTGACTGTGAGAAAAGGGACACCATTTCCCCAGGGGGTGCCTGGGAGCAGGGTTTTATCGAGGGCCGAGAGCCCTCGGGGTGCCGTGACGCTGTGGGGGTTCACTGCAGTTGTCTCAAGAAGCTGGTGGGGGTCTCACCTGACGGGTTCCAGGTGCCCCTCACCTCCCGAGCCTCCCAGGGGGTCCTTCCTGCCTCCCAGGAGCTGCCTCCATTGGCCAGCCTGTCTGTCTATCTGTCTCTGTCTGTCCGTCTCTGTCTGCCTCTCTCTCACCTTTTCTGTTTGCCACGTGTTAGTCTTTTTGTTACGCTCCTGGGTGAGGTCTTTACTGTCTTCTAATTCCTCTATTTATTATGTTTAAAATGTCTGCGACTCTATTTTTAATTTCCTCGAGCTCTTTCTTGTTGCCTTTTTAAAATAGCTGCCGCCTCTCGCCATAGCTCCTCTTATTTCTCCGAGGAGATTAATTATAGTTTTTCCCCTCTATTACTTTGATTACTTTTCTCCTCAGTGGTCCCTGGTTTTAATTCCAGTTCATCGGGCGGGGGGTGGGGATGGGGGTGATCCTGGCATCCCCTCACTGCGGTGCCTGGTGGTCTCTGTCCTTGGGGTTTGGGCGGGAAGTGGGGTGCGGGAGCCTGCCCTGCCGGGAGGAGCCTCTGCAGGTGCCCAAAGTGTTGGCTGGCAGGACGTTCCACGAGCCGTGCTCCCTGTGGCCCCCGCTGGCCCCACCGCCCTGATGGCTCATGTCCGGGCCCCCGTTTCCCAAGACACCAGACATGGCAGAGCAGCTCCTCTGGCTCCTGGGGCTGCTCCAGGCTTGCGCGTTGCAGTTTCTGGACCTGCCGTGCTCAGGGTCAGGGCCTGAACCCAGGGCTCCCGCCCAGCGCCATCACTGAGGCCTGGGGACACTTTCTAGCTCACTCACTCACTCACTCACTCACTCACTCACTCACTCACCCACTCACTCACTCACTCATTCACCTCATTCATACATTCACTCATTCATTCACTCATTCATTCACCTCATTCATTCATTCACTCATTCACTCACTCACTCACTCACTCATTCACTCATTCACTCACTCACTCATTCACTCACTCACTCATTTATTCACTCACTCATTCATTCACCTCATTCATTCACCATTCATTCATTCACTCATTCACTCATTTATATTCACTCATCGCTCTCTCATTCTCTTTTTTTTTTTTTTTTTTTGAGTCACACCCGGCAATGCTCAGGGGTTACCCTGGCTCTGCACTCAGGAATCACTCCGGCGGTGCTCGGGGACCATATGGGATGCCGGGGATCGAACCCGGGCCGGCATGGGCCGGTCGCATGCAAGGCAAACGCCCTACCCGCTGGGCTATCGCCTCCGGCCCCTCTCATTCTCTTATTCATTCTCTCAATCTCTCTCATTCCCATGAGAGGTGCTCAATCGGAGAGAGCTGGGGAGACAGTGGGGGGGGGGGTGAGTGCCGGTGACTGGGACATGTGGCCTTGTCTGTCATCTACCCAGAAGCTTCAGCACAATGCGAGGGGCCTTTCCCTGTCCCTGCACCCACTGGCAGGGGCCGCTGGGCCACGCGCGACACTGCAGCTGGCTTTGCAGGGGCTCGGGTCAGGACCAGTGTCTGGCTCTGTTGGCCGCCTCCTGCTCTGGTGGCCATGAGGGACGGGGCAGGCAAGGAGGGAGAGTCGGGCTGCCCAAGTCCACTCCCAGCCGTCTGAGATGGATGCACCCTCGAGCTCGGAATGCAACGTGGGGCTCGAGGCTTTGTTCCCAGGCGCTGCTCGGGAGGCCCCTGCCGGGCCCTACGTGTCCCTCCTGTGGCAGGGGCTGAGGATGGTGGGAAGCCCCCACAGGGACCCTGCCTGTCCTTGGTTCTGGGCTCCTGCCTCAAGGGCCCCCCAGCCCCTGGACAGTAGTGCAGGCCGGTGCCGGGCCGTTGAGTGGGACACTGGAGGCTATAGGCCTGGGCCAGGCCCCTTTGCGGGCCATGAGGGGTGCGGCTGATGGCCAGGGAACCCCTGGCTCTGGGCACCACATGTAGGCTCCCGCCAGCACCCTGGCCGCAGAAACACACCATCTCCTGGCATTGGGTCAGGGGCCTGTCCGGGGCCTGCCCTAACCCTCTCGGGAGCCCTCAGAGCCCCCTGCAACCTTTAGGAGCGGGACCCAGGCCTCCAGCGGGTCTCCTGCTTCCCGCCGTGCCGGCACCCCTGCAGCCAGGGCACTTGTGGGGCAGCAGCGGCTCCCACGCCCCTTCCCCTGCTTTCAGCCTGGCCGCTGCCCAGGCCTCCAGCGGCCTGGGGTGAGAACTTTGTATCCTGGGGCAGTGACCGGGGCGGAGTGGCGGTGCAGCCTCAGCAGAAGCAGCGGGACGTGGTGCTGCAGGGTGAGTCCTTGGGGAGCTAGTGGCCCCCGCAGCCCTCCCACCTGCCCCTCTGCTGTGGCGAGTCAGCCTGGGTGGCAGCAGGGGTGATTCTGGGGCCTGGAGGGCTGGGGGCCACAGCAATGGCCCTGGGCCTGGGGTGTGGGGACATGTGTGTGTGTAAGGGGGGTCTGAGTGTCTGTGGGGACGTGTAAGTGTGAGCATATGTGTGGGTAGATGTGAGTGTACGAGTGTGCACATGGGGTGTGTAAATGTTTGAGCTTATGTATCTAAGCATGAGCATCAGTGTGGAGGCATGTGTCAGTGTAAGTGTGGGGTAGATTGTCTGTATATGTGTGGGCACGTGTCAGCGTGTTTGTGAGCTTGTGGATGTGTGTGGGTATATGTGTGTGGAGTATATATGTGAGGGGGTGCGGGGGTATGTGCCGTGTGTGTGTGTGTGCGCGCGTGTGTGGGGTGGATGTGTCATGTGTGTGCTTGTGCGGTGTGTGTGTGTGTTGGGCAGAGCAACGAGTGTGTGTGCGTGTGCATGTGCCAGGCTGTGTGTCTGTGTGTCTGTTGGGCAGAGCACCGAGTGGGCGCAAGCCCAGGTCTGTTCTGCCGGGCCGGATGGTGTTGCCCAATGTGGTAAATGGGGAAACAGGCCTCAGGTGCCGAGCTGGCAGGTGGGACGGGTGGCCCGGGCGGCACTGGCCGAGTCGGTGCCCCTCTGCCCCACTTTCCCCACTGCAGGGGCCCGACCTTTCCTCCAAACACCCGCCTGGCTGGCGCCACCCCTGGGACTGCCGGGCTCTCAATTCTTTGCGTGGGGAATCGGCTTGTGGCCTGGCTTGAGTCCCAGCCAGGTTTGTGGGGCCCGGCAGGGCAGGCGGGAGCGTGTGGGATGAGGTGCTTCAGACCACGCAGTGGTCCCCCTTTATCCGGGGAGGGGACGGGGAGCACGCAGACCCTGTTGTGTGTCAGTGCCTGAGCAGGCTGCCCCAGGACTAGGGGAGCATCTGGGATCCTGCGCTGGCCCCCGTGCTCCTGGAGGTGCCTTGTTGTGGGGGTCAGGGCCGCTGCCCAGGGGTGCCGTGGCAGCCGGCTCTGCCACCCGGCAGCCCAGAAGAAGGTGCTGGTAATGTGTAACTGATTGTTTTGCGGTATTTCCTGTGTCTGGTGGCTCTCAGGGTCCCAGTGTCTTGTAAGCGCCGCTGTCGGAATGTGTCTGTGTGGGTCTGGTGCCTGGGGAGATTCTTAGCCCGGGGGCTGGGCCACGGGGCATGGAAAAGGCTGAGACGGGTTTGCAACCTTGTCAGGGACTTCGCAGAGCTGCCACGGGGCTGCAGCCCGTCTCCAGGAAACCTCCCGCCGGCGCCAGGGCCACGCTGCTGGTCTGCCCCATGAACGGCCAGAGCGGGAGGCAGAGGCGGCTGAGGGGCTGGGCCCACGCCAGCCTGTCAAGGCCGGCTGGCTTCTGCTCGGCCCTTTGCTTCTCCGGGCTCGGACGTGCGCAGGCTTCGGGTCAAGGGGCTCCGGTGCTGAGCAGGCAGCCCGCGTCCAGAGCCGGCTGAGATTCGCACTCTGGCATGGGGGGACCTCCAGGGCAGGGCTCCAGCCGCCCAGAGAGCTGCCCGCCCCACACTGCCCCACGCTGTGGGCGGTCCCGAGCCCGAGGCCTGTGAGGGGCTGGAGTTCATGGCCCCGGGCGAGGTGTGAAGCCAGCCTGGCCCAGCCCCCAGCCCGGCGCCTGCGAGTTCCGCTCTGTTCACTTGGGATTTCGACACTTGCAGGCGGGCGGACGGGCCACTGCAGCAGCCTCCGGAGACTCGTCCAGCCTCACCCACCGTCCTGAACTCGCGCACCGGCCACGTGTCGTCCACTTGCCTCAGCCCTCCCAGAGCTGCCCAGCGTAAGTCGCAGGCACAGGGCCTTGATCTCGGGTTGCTTGGGGGAGGGTCTCCCAAGAGCGTGGGCAGCATGTCTGGCCTGGAGACACCCCCGAGTCCATCATGTGCGTCCTCCCCGGCCCCAGCACCTCAGCATGACCTCCTGCTGCCCCCTGTGGGTGTCCCTGTGCCCGGGGCCTTTGGTAGGGGGTGTCCACTCTGCCCATGTTTCATCACCTGCCTTGGACCGGGAGGCGCTTCTGTGGCCCTGTGAATGGCGCTTGGGACTCAACGTTACCCAAAACTTGGGCCCTGGCAGGCTCTGGCCACCAGCACCCTGTGCCCCCTGTGCCCCCGCAAATACCCATCACCTGCATCAGCAGTTCTTCCTGCCTGCATCCCCAGCAGGCCCCGTTCCCCGGCTCCCCCGTGCCAGCCTGGAAATTTCTGGAACACATTGTATGTGTTTGTTCCGCATCAACGGGGCTCCCCTGTGGCCTGCGCTTGGCGGCTTGTCCTGGTGCCCCCAGGCCTGGTCTGCAGTTGGCAGCTCCTTATCCCACCCAGATTCAGGGAACGGCCCGTTCCTGCTGGAGGCCGAGTCCGACCGGAAGTGGCCTCTCGCCCGCCCTGCCCACCTTTGCTCTTCTCTCCTCCCTCACCCCAGCCTCTGTTTATTCCTCCTCTTGGCTTTCCCTTCTGTTCTGGCTCTGTCCCCTGCATCGTATTGGCCATAACTCACAATGTGCTTTATTTGTTGAACATATTTTGAGTATTCCTCACTTTAAAACAAGGTGGCTGGAAAATGCGCCCTTGAAACTTTGCTCAGAGACGCATCTAATGGTTCCCTGACCCTAGGCCCTGAGGGCGGGCGCTTGCGCCCCTGCGTGCTGTGGGGGGGTCTGTGCTGCGGGGGCTGGCGCATGCCCACCTCTGGGAGTGCGCAGCCACCCTTTTCTGGGGAGTTAGGCCAAATCTGGCAGAACTCGGGGCTGACTCCTGACTGTGCTCAGGGATTACTCTTGGTGGGGCTTGGGGGACCCTGTCTGGGGCCAGCGATTAAACCTGGGTCAGCTCTGCGCAAGGCAGGCCCTGGACCCCGGGACCGTCTCTGCTGCCCGCTGATTTGTTCTCTCCCCCATTGTCGCCCCTGGCGCTGGGGTGGGGTCACACTCATGCGCCGCTGGGACTCACCTATCCTGTCTCCAGGCTTGCGTGTGGGCTTGGCCCGTGGCTCTGGCGGGCTCTGGCGGGTCTGGCGGGGGTTCTGCACTCAGCAGCCCTTGCTGGCTCCGGGAATTCTTCATTCTGCCTCTGGGCACTGCTCTGCAGTAGGCACCAGTCTGGCATGTGTGAGGGTCTGGGACCCATCGCTGGCACCGTGGAAAAGGCCAGGCGGAAAAGGAATTCTCTATTTTATGTAATTTATTGTTTAATTTAGGGGCATGGAGCAGTAGTACAGCAGGGAGGGTGTTCCTTGTACACGGCTAAACCAGCTTGACCCCAGCGTCCCTTATGGCCCCCAGCCACTGCCGGCATACCCCTTCGCATTGCCTGGTGTGACCCATAAACAACCAAAATAAAAAAAGTAATTAAAGAGCCATGATTGCAAAGTTGAGTTTTCGGCATATCCTAATCCAGCATCAGTTCCACCCCAGGGTCAGCGTCCCTCCACCAGTGTCCCCTGCTCTGTCCCCTGCCCACTCACCTGCCACCTTGGCAGACACTTGACGAAGTTTGATGTTTGGTGGTTCCAGCTTGGACCTCGTGTTCCCAGTGTTGTGTCTGCATGGGTGTGTGGCTCCACCACGCGCCCGCACCACCGTGATGGAGCTGCGACCCCGGCCCCATCCCTTCCCTTTCTCATCTTCCTTCTCCCCTTGATTTCTTTCCTTCCCCTCCTGAACTGTGGGGTTCAGCGTGGTCTAGCGCTGCCGCTTTACTACGTTATGTTTCCTTGCCCACTTATTCTCGACACCACAGATAGGTGAGATCGTCCTGTTTGTCTTCTTCTGACTCACTTCATGCACTACCTCTTCCAGTTCTAACCAGGTTTTGGTAAACTGCATCGCTTCATGGCTGCTCGCAGCCGTTGCACGGTGTGCATGTGCCGAATCTCTGCAGCCCACTTGTCTGTCCGCGACCCCTGGGTGATTCCGTATCTTGGCTGTTGTAATAAGTGCAGCGATTAATATGTCTGGACTGTTTCTTTGTCCTGGGGGGTAGATGCCTCAAAAATGGGGAATTCTTTATTTTGTGCTAAAACACAGCTCAGCAGGAGGTGCTCGCCTCACACACTGCTGACGCCAGGTCCATTCCCGGCACCCCTCCAGGAGTGATTGCTGAGCACAGGAGCAGTAAGCCCCTGAGCACTGCTGAGGGGGGCCCCAAAACAAAAAGAAAACGTTGCCCCTCCCCACAATAGGCTTGTGCAGGGTCACCCCTTAGGCTCCGCCCTACAGTGCTCAGGGGCCGACAGCGGGTGCACTTGGAGCCTGGCACAGACCACTCTGCACACCACCCCTGGGTCCCCGTGCAGAATCAGCTCAGACCTCGGTCTTCCCCAGCCCCTGGTCAGCCCCTGGTCCCCTCCTGCCCATTCAGGCCCCATCCAGTTCCACTCCAGAGGTTCTGCTCAGGGGCCGTGGCCCCGCCACCTCAGTCTCCCTGTCCGACTCAGGCCTGAGGGGTCTCTGCACCGTGACCTTCCACTGACCCGGCAGAGTCCGGACGTCACGCACGAGGCTCCCACGGGGCACCGCGCCCACTTCTCCGGCACCCGCCCACTCAGCTGAACTAACCCAGGGTGCAGGCTGCACCGCCCTGGAGACTGTGGCAGAGTGTGGGTGCAGGGATCCGGGGTTAGGTTCGGAGCAGCTCCTTCTCCTACAGCCCCCTGAACCCCGGGCGTGCTAGGCTGGGCCAGGAGTGTGGGGAAGGGCCCGGTTTCCTCGGCGGCCACTGGGCTGGGTGCTCCCCCTGAAGCTGCTCACTAGGGTTCTTGTTTCTCCACAGATGCTGAAGTTCCGAACCATCCGTGGGGGCCTGAGGCCCTTGGGATTCGCAAAACCTCATCTGCCCCCGCTGCCTCCCCCAATGTCCGGCGCTTGGAGTATAAGCCCATAAAGAAGGTCATGGTGGCCAACCGAGGTGAGCTCCTAGCCCTGAGCGCCCTGTCCCAGTACCAGATGGGCCTTCTTCCCCTGTCCCCCTCTGGCCTGTTCTCTGCTTCTCTAGCAGGCTCAGGGCTGGGAATGGGACAGAGAATTCCAACCTGTCCTTCTTTGTCACCTCAGGAGAGATTGCCATCCGCGTGTTCCGGGCCTGCACGGAGTTGGGCATCCGGACAGTGGCCGTGTACTGAGCAGGACACCGGGCAGATGCACCGTCAGAAAGCCGACGGCCTACCTCATCGGCCGCGGCCTCGCCCCTGTGCAGGCCTATCTGCACATCCCGATATCATCAAGGTGGCCAAGGTGAGTTGGCACAGGCCGGGCTTCTGGAGGGGTCCTGGGCCCTGCCGGGATTCTGAGCTGGCCGTATCAGTGGACAGGCGAGGGAATTAGGGCATGGGAGGGTGGGTAGATGCATAGAAGGATGTGGGTGGGTGGGTGGAGGTGAATGGGTAGGTGGGTGGGTGGATGGATGGATGGATGGAAGAATATGTGGGTAGAAGGGTGGAAGGTGAGTGGATAGATGGGATGACGGATGCATGTATGGATGGATGGTGGATGGATGGGTGGGTGGAGGGACAGATGCATGAATTGATAGATGGATGGACAGGTTGTTGGGTGTATGGATAGATGGACGAGTATATGTATGAATGGATGGATGTGGGGATGATGGAAGGATGGGTGGAAACATGGGAAATTGTATGTATGTATGTATGGGTGGTGGATGGATGAACAGACACATGGATGAAGGGAGGGAGGGATATATGAATGGACAATTGTATGTTTGTATGGATGGATGGGTGTATGGATATATGGGTGGGTGGATGGGTATATGTATGGACGATGTATGGATGGATGGGCGTATGTATGTATGTATGTTTGTATGTATGTATGTATGTATGTATGTATGTATGTATGTATGGATGGAAGGATGGATGGATGTGTGGATGGACAGACAGGTGGGTGTATGGATGGATGGGTGTACATATGTTTGGATGGATGGATGGACTGGTGTATGTATGTATGGATGGACGGGTAGATGGGGGGGTGGATGGATGAATGGATGGATGGACGGGCGGGTGGGTCTTTGAATGCATGGACAGGTTTATGTATGTATGGATGGACGGATGGACAGGTGGATGCATGGAAAGATAAAAGATGGTGGGAGTGGAGGGATCATGAGGGGAAGTGTAAGCCACAGGATTTGACCAGGACTTGTGGGAAGCAATTTGAGGGATGTGCCTTTAACCTGCCCTTGCCCCCAGGAAAACAATGTGGACGCCGTGCACCCTGGCTATGGGTTCCTTTCAGAGCGTGCAGACTTTGCCCAGGCGTGCCAGGATGCTGGGGTGCGGTTCATTGGGCCCCGCCCAGAGGTGGTCCGTAAGATGGGCGACAAGGTGGAGGCCCGAGCTATTGCCATTGCTGCAGGTGAGGGGGTGCGGCCGGGCCGTGCAGCCCTCAGAGCTACCCGCGGAGGGGCTGGGGGTCTTGGCAGGGCCCTTCGGCTCTTACAGCGGCCCCTGCCCTTGCTGACAGGTGTTCCTGTGGTGCCTGGCACCGATGCCCCCATCACATCTCTGCACGAGGCCCACGAAGTTCTCCAACACCTACGGCTTCCCCATCATCTTCAAGGCGGCCTACGGCGCGGCCGAGGCATGAGGGTCGTGCACAGTTACGAGGTGAGGGCCACCCCACGGGGGCAGCGGGTGGGTTCTGGGAGCTGGTGGCCCCACCGTCGGCTCCCTCCTCCACAGGAGCTGGAGGAGAACTACACCCGGGCCTACTCGGAGGCGCTGGCAGCCTTCGGGAACGGGGCACTGTTTGTGGAGAAGTTCATCGAGAAGCCGCGCCACATCGAGGTGCAGATCCTGGGTGAGTGGGGCGGGCGGGCGGGGCGGCGGGCGCTGTGGGGCGCGGGAGGCCTCAGCCCAGGACGGTGCGCTGCGCCTGCAGGGGACCAGTACGGGAACGTCCTGCACCTGTACGAGCGGGACTGCTCCATCCAGCGGCGCCACCAGAAGGTGGTGGAGATCGCGCCCGCCGCCCACCTGGACCCCCAGGTGCGCCCCGCCTCACCAGCGACTCGTCAAACTGGCCAAGCAGGTGAGAGCACCCTGGGCAGCAGGCAGGGGCGGGCGCCGTGGGCAGCGGGCAGGGGTGGCCCAGACAGCCTGAGCAGCCCCAGATCCTGCTGCGTGGCGGGTTGGGGTTGCTCAGGCCCAGCAGCCAAGGGGACCCACTGACATTGGAGCAGAGTGAGGCCGTTGGGGTCTCCCCCACTGTCCTCCGTCTCCCCACCACGGGCATGTGGTCCCCGAAAATACATGACCCCGTGGCTCCCCAAGTCCATAGCCCCCCCACTGCATCCCACCACTGCACCCCTGACCCCAACCCCATACCCCTGACCCCACGGCCCCCAACTCCTCGGCTTCCCGCAGCCCCTCCCCGCAGCTCCCCATGGCCCAACCCCGCCGTTCAGTTGCCGCCTATGTGCTCACAGGACCCTCCTGTCTCTTGTCTGCCTGGAGCAGGCAGGGGTGGGTGCGGGCCTCGGGCCCCAGGCCGCCCTGCGTTATCCACGTGCGCCCGATACCCCATCCTGCCCCGTCTTCCCTAGCAGCGGGCGAGGTTGGCTGGTCGGGACCTGCTGGTCTGGTCTGGTCTCACCTGGTGGCTCTGGTGCGACCCTGGACTGGACCAGGTGGGGGGGGGGCCTCTGCCACTGTACCCCAGAGCAGCTTGTTGGTGGCCTGGGGTGGCCCAAGGTGGCTGCTGCTGAGCCTCTGGACAGACTCGATCAGGAGGGGCCGAGGGGTGCGGGGGGCCCTGCTGAGGGTGGGCCCCCTGGCTGTGGGTGCCCGTCCCTGGGCAGGGCTGGTGACTGGACAGAGTCTGTTCCCGCTGATGCTGCCCAGGTGGGCTACGAGAACGCCGGGACTGTGGAGTTCCTGCTGGACAAGCATGGCCGCCACTACTTCATCGAGGTCAACTCCCGGCTACAGGTGGAGCACACGGTCACCGAGGAGATCACCGAGTGAGTGTGTGGGGACATGGCCCCAGCGCAGCGGGACAGGGGCTCGTGGAGGTCCCCGAGTCGGGAGGGCACCTGGGAGGGTGTCCGCCATGGTGGTCAGGGGTTCCCTTGTCACTTGGAGGTGAATTCTTGGGAGCCCCAGTGCCTTGCAGTAATTGTTTGTGCCTGCTCAGGGCTGTGGGTGCCTGTCGGGAGGGTGGGGGCTCCAGCGGCTGCTGTGAGCTCCCCAGGTAGGGAAACAGGCTCGTGGAGTCAGCCGGCAGCAGCCGGGCTGTGCTACAGCCTGGGGCTCCAGCGGTGCTCTCTGAAGCCATGTCTTGGACCGTAGGAACAGTCGGGTTTTGTTTGGTGCCTATGTGAGCGCAGCTGCTTGGCGGCCCTGGCGCTTCCTGGTGTGTGCACTGCCCCACGGCGCCGCCCAGGACCCTGTTTGGACACACATCTGTTAGAGGATGTCAGGATTTTTTTTTTTTTTTGGCTTTTTTGGGTCACACTCGACAATGCTCAGGGGTTACTCCTGGGCACTGCACTCAGGAATTACTCCTGGAGGTGCTCAGGGGCCCTATGTGATGCCGGGATCAAACTTGGGTGGGCGCGTCCAAGGCAGACACCCTCCCCACTGTGCTGTCACTCCAGGCTTGACATCAGGCTCTCTGTGCCTGAATCTGTCCCCCTCCCACAGTTCTGTGGGGCCTTGCGGGTGCCCCGAGCGGAGGAGAAATGCCTCCGGCCTCCCGGCTTCTGGGTTTCCCTCCCACAGGCCCAGCAGATGCAGGCGCGAAACTCCGTTTTAGTTATTTATTCATTTATTGTCGGGCCAGGCACAGCAGTGCTCAGGGCTTACTCCTCACTCTGTGCCCCGGGGTCACTCCTGGCGGCTCCGGGACTATATGGGGGACTGGGGATCAAGCCCCCATTGGCTGTGTGCAAGGCGAGTTCCCTCTCTGCTTCCTCACTTGGCCCTGAAACCTCCCACTTAAAAGGTGGGGTGACCGTCATCACCGTCCAGTGTGCTTCTGGCCACGCTCCTGACTTTTCCCTTTGGGGCTTGGAGCCCCCTGAGGCTGAGACTGAGACCCCAGACTCCTCGCTTTTATTTTCTCTGCTTTTAGAGTCACACGCAGTGATGCTCAGGGGTTCCTTATGGGCTCCATGCTCAGGGATTACTCCTGGAGGTGCTGGGGGGACCAGATGGGATGCCAGGGATTGAACCCAGGTGGGCTCTGTGCAAGGCCAAAGCCCTCCCCGCTGTGCTGTCGCTCCGGCCCCCTCCTTATTCTCTTGCGCTTAAAGCCAGCGCCCACTGAGGCTGGTCTGCCCGCTCCTGCGGATCTCTCACACAGTGACACAGGCCACAGGGAGGTCACAGGTGCCTCAGGATAGGACCAGGTGATGTGGTGGACGGGAGCAGGCCCGTGGCTTGGCCTGGCTGCAGGGTCTGCCATGGGGGTGGAGGGGCCCAGCACGTGTCTCCCCAGACGCTTCCCTCAGCCACAGGAGCCGGCCCCAAGCTGCGGGTGCTGCGGCTGCTCCCTCCCGCCTCATGCTGGTGTCCTTAGGGCACACGTAGGCACAGGCGGGGGAGGGGGACACGGTCCGGCTGCACCCCAGGCCCCAGGAGTGCTCCCAGCATCATCCTCCTGTAAACACGGGGTCTGAGGCTTCAATTGTGGGATCTCGAGGTTGGTTTGGGGAGCAGGAGGCAGAGTGGGAAGCCGTGGAGAGCTGCTGAGGCCGTGGGTGGCCGACACGAGCCGGGCGCCGACACTGCAGCTGCCCCACCCGTGGTCTGGGGCGTCCAGGGGCTCACCCCGTTTCCTCTGCAGTGTGGACCTGGTCCACGCCCAGATCCACGTGGCCGAGGGCCGCAGCCTGCCCGACCTGGGCCTGCGGCAGGAGAATATCCGCATCAACGGCTGTGCCATCCAGTGCCGCGTCACCACCGAGGACCCTGCACGCAGCTTCCAGCCCGACACCGCCGCATTGAGGTGGGTCCCCGTGCTGGCTGCCGAGCACCTGTGGGGTGGTGCGGGGAGCTGATGCCTGTGGGTGGGTGGGGGCAGGCCCTGCTTGTGCGAGGCTCGTGGGGGCCCGTGTCTCCCCAGAGCGGGTGGGGGCTGGCCCCTCTTCTCCTGCAGCCACACAGCTCCCCCATGGTCCCGGAGGGGGGCCGGGATCACTGGGCCCATGGAGCACAGGGGCTCCGAGAGCCCCCAGGGACCCTGTTTCTGGAACATTCTAGATGGGAGAGGGAGGTCATCAGCCCAGGGCTGGAGTACAGTCCCAGGACCGGCACCTCCATGTCCGGTCACCACAGAGTATTTTTAGCCACTGGTTCCTGCTCACGGCTGAGTCCACCTTAAATATTTCATTAAGTTCCTTCCCCTTGAGCCAGCCGCCCCTCAGAAACGGAAAGCAGTGAGGGTCCCCTTCCCTGACTTACGTCCCGCAGGGGGTTCCCGAGACCTGATCTGGGTGGTCCACGCCACACCCCGCCTTTCCTGCCAGTGCCCCCAGACCCCGCTGGGAGCAGGGCTGTGGGGACGAAGCCTGTTGTGGCACCAGCTGCCGTCCTGTCACTCTCCCTGCAGCAGGGCCTGCGAGCCGCCGGGTCCCCACCCCATGTGCCCCACCCCACTGCGGGGCAGGCCCTCTCCAGGAGCAGCTGCGGGCGGTGAGGTCAGGCGGCGGGTGGTGCCCTCACTGCCCTCACGCTGCAGGTATTCCGAGCGGCGAGGGGATGGGCATACGCCTGGACAACGCCGGCCTTCCAAGGCGCCGTCATCTCGCCACACTACGACTCGCTTCTGGTGAAGGTCATCGCGACGGCAAGGACCACCCCACGGCGGCCACCAAGATGAGCAGAGCCCTCGCCGAGTTCGGGTCCGAGGTGTGAAGGTGAGGCTCGGGGTGTTGCCCGCACTTCCCGAGGGGCCATGGCAGGGGCTGGGGCTGCCGACCCAGCAAAGGGCCCTCCCAATAGTGGCCCACTGGCCCCTCGGGCACCCCAGCCTCGTCTGTGCTGGGTGGCCTGTGCCAGTGGCTGCTGCCTTGATCAGACTCGCCGTGGGGTGGCGGGGCAGCCCATGCCCAGCTCTGGAGTTCCAGCACCTCCCGGGCAGGCCCCTAAACCCGCCCCTCGGGAGCCGAGCCAGGCCCACAGCCACCACGTGTCCACTCTGCTCTGTGTCACCTTCAGCCCCTGCCCACCCTGCTGTAGGGTCAGACCCCGCACGTCCCTGTCAGTCTCCTGGAGCGCCTGGACAGCCCCTTGGGGCCAGGGGAGGCCCCACCACAGCAGGCGCTACCCGGGGCCCTGGGGGACAGGGGAGGGCCCCGTCAGCAGCCGGAGCTGTGGAGACCGAGCATCAAGTATGTTCTAGGCCAGGCCTGGAGCGAGCAAGGGCTGAGCACAGGCCGGTCTGGGGTAGCCCCCCACCCCCAGCCAGGCCAGGTGGGACCCAAAAGGAAAACGTTTCTAGCCTGGGCTTGGCAAGCTTTGCCCACCTGGCACCCTAACACCTGAGTCAGCCAGGCACAGCTCTGGGCACTCAGCCCCCACTAGGTTGGACCGCCCATCCCGCCGCCCTCGGGCCACAGGAGTCCAGGGCGCACTGGGGTGTTCCCACCACTTTTATTAGAAATCAGAATCCCCGCTGGGTGGCCGCAGTCCCGTGGCCGCAGCTGTGAGCACCGTCAGGGCCAGGGCTGGCCCCTGTCCCGCCACGGAAGGGGCTTGAGGTACGGTGGGCTTGGGGGCTGCCGCAGTCCGGGCCCCAGGCGGCTCCCGTTCACACCACGCTCTCCTCCAGCCGCCGGCGCTGCCCCCCCACCCTCGGCATCCTGCCGCCAGCAGCCCCCGTGCACAGAGTGGCTCCGTCGGGCCCAGGCTCCCCGAGGCGCCTGGCATAGCCGTAGCACCGCCGGCATCGCCCAGGTCCAGGGAGCAGCCGCGCTGGGGCGAGGTGGGGGGCTCCGCGGGGTGGCCCTTGGGTGGGGGCTGGGACCACCATTGGTCTGAGACTGGACGTGGCTGAGCTTGAGGGGCAGGCGGCCATTCCCGCCCCCGGCCCGAACCAGCAAGGCCACAGTGAAGACCAGTAAGGCGCCACCAGCACCCCCCACGGCCACGGTCAGGGTCCCGCCCAGCACGTGGGCCTGCAGGGCATGGCACAGGGGTGTGGCGGCGGCGTGGAGAAGTGGGCGCAGCCCAGCAGCCGCGTGGCGGTGAGGTCGGAAGGGCCCGCGGCGGGGACAGGGCCAGCAGGCAGAGGTCATAGTCAGCCCCGGGACCAGGTGCTTCAGCAGGAAGTGGTGGCTGGACGCTGGGACGATCCTGCAGGCAAGGGGGACGGTCAGAGCTACACCGCGGGGGCCCTCCCTCTCCCCTGCACCCCGCCTCCTCTCCCGGGGCCGGACCCACAGCCCCTGCGTCTCGGGAGCCGAGGAGGGGTGCGGGGCGCCGGGTGCAGCGCTCCTCACCGGTAGATCAGCGTCTCGTCCTCGCTGCTGTTGTACTGGATCTGGAACATCCACACGGGCTCCCCGGCCGCCCGGCCCCCAGCTCACCAGCCCCGAGGTGGCCGTCACCTCCGTCACCTGCACGATGGGCTCCAGCTCCGGCGCCCCTCGCCCTCCGCGGGCGGTGCGGGCCGAGGCGGCGATGTCCGAGGGCCCGGGCGGCCCCCGTCGGCGCTGCCGTTGCTGCCGTGGGGCAGAGCCAGCACCCGCAGCTCCACGCGGGCCGTGGCCTCGCCCGCAGGGGTTGGTGGCGATGCAGGTGTAGCCCCCGCATCCCCGGAGCCCGTCACCCCGATCTCCAGGGTCCCGTTGGGGAAGGCGCGGGCGCGGGAGGAGTTGCCCACCAGCCGGTCGCGGGGCCCACCCAGTGCATAGTGGGCG
Organism: Cryptotis parvus; assembly: GCA_021461705.1. Lineage (NCBI taxonomy): Eukaryota > Metazoa > Chordata > Mammalia > Eulipotyphla > Soricidae > Cryptotis > Cryptotis parvus. The sequence continues at coordinate 83,627 of JAJIBD010005993.1, forward strand.
CGGGGTCCCCCAGGGCGCGGCAGCGCAGCGTGGCCCGCTGGCCCCCTCCAGCACCCAGAGGCGCTGCGTGTGGCGGGCGATGAGGGGCGGCTCGCAGGAGAATCCCGGCCTCGGGCACGGCCCAGAAGTAGCGTCCCGGCCAGGCCTGCGGGGGGACGCGCACGTCTCCAGGTGCGTCGGGCCTGGCCAGCCGCCGCAGCCACAGCAGCTCGCAGTTGCAGTGCAGCGGGTTCCCGCTGAAGCTCAGCACCAGGGGCGCGGCGAGGCAGCGGCGCCGCGCCCCGGGAGAAGAGCGGGTCGGGCGCGAGCGTGGCCAGGCGGTTGGAGGTGAGGTCCAGGCGGCGAGAGCTGGCCCAGCTGGGCGAAGGCGCCCGGCGGCAGCGCCAGCGATGAGGTTGTGGTCCAGGTTGAGGGTGTGCAGCACGGGCATGGCCCGATGCCGCCCAGGCGCCTGGCGCAGGTTGTTGTAGGACAGGTCCAGGTCCTCCAGGCTCTCCAGGAAGTCGTCGAAGGCCCCCGGGCGCGATGCGGCCCAGCTGGTTCCCGCTGAGGATGAGGTGCTGCAGGTTGACGGGGCCGCGCAGGCTGCCGCCGCCCAGCTCCACCAGCCGGTTGCCGTCCAGGTGCAGCGAGCGGAGGCTCTCAGGTCGCCGGCGCGGCGCCCCCGATGCGCGTGATGGCGTTGCGGGACAGCGTCAGGTCCACCAGCCCCGTCATGTTGCGAGTCGGGCGGCCCCAAGGCCTGGATGAAGTTGTCAGCCAGCCGCAGCTCCACAGTGCGCCGGTCCACGTTGGGGGCACGAAGAGCAGGCCCCGGTGGGCGCACAGGGTGCTGAGCGACTCGGACAGGTTCTGGCAGACGCAGGGGCAGGGGCAGGCGGCCGCTCCGCTGGCCAGCAGCAGCAGCAGGAGCGGCGGGGCCATGGTGCGCGCCCTGGAGGGAAGGCCACAGTGCCCAGGCCCGTCCCAGGGCCAACTTCCCGGCCTGGCTGGGGCGCTGGGGGAGGCCCCGAGGCCTTAAGCGCCCCCTCACCCCCACCAGGCCAGAGGGCGGGCTGGGGCCTGCAGGGCCAGGCTCCCGAGCAAAGGTCACATTCCCCGCGTTTAGGGGGCGTCCAGGCTCTCGGGGACGAGGTGAGGGCCCAGGCAGGGAGCGGAGGTGGGCCCAGAGCAGGGAGGGTCCGGAACTTCCCTTCCCCGGCGCCCCCAGGAATCAAAGCCTTCCCTCCCCCCCGGCCTGCGCGCCATCCCTCCCCCTCCGGGAAGGCGCCCCTCCTCACCCCACCCCTCCCCAGGGCCGTCGCGGCTCCCCGGCTCTCCTCCCCCGCCCCGCGGCCCCCTCACCTGGTGTCCGGAGCTCAGGGGGCGCGGGCCGGCCTCCCCTCGGGCCCGGCCGGCCCCCGCCGACCCCAGGCGGCTCTCCCGCGGGGGCGAGGCCCGGGGCTGACCGGCCGCCCGCCGCGCGCCCTCCGGCCCATGGCGCTCGGCCCGCGGCCCCGGCTCCTCGGTTCCGGCACCTTTTCCCGGCGCGGCTCGCGGCGGCGGCGGCAGGCGGGCGGGTGCGCGCCAACGGGCGCGCGCCGCGGACACGCACGTGGAGGGTGGACGGGGAGGGGCGCGCGGGACCCTCCCGGGTCGGGCCCCGAGGTCACCGGGACACGCGGCGCTGCAACGCCCACGCTGACTCCCACTCACGCCCGAGGCCCGGGCCGGTGCGGGCCCGCCGCGCTGCCCCCGGCGCTGCCGCAGCGCACTCACCCTGGCACCGGCGCGCGCGCCCCCGGCCGCCCGGCGCCCCGGCATCCTGCACCGCACGGGCGCCGCCGCCGCGAGAACCGTCACTCTGCAGACAGCCAGACAAAGCGCCGGCTCGCGGGCCCCCTTCACCAGCTCCCCGGAGACGGGCGCCTTTGTCACATGTCGCTGGGCACCCTCCCCAGCACACCAACACATGCCCACACACCCACACGGCCCGCACCCACAGGCAGGCCGGGCGCAAGCCCGCAGTCGCCGGGACCCTCGCGTTCAGAGACACGCTGAAGGTCATAACCGTTCTGCATCACCGAGTCACGTGGAGGGTCCCCAACAGGCCGGGGGCCCGGAGAGTGGGGGCTGGGGGCGACGCCCCCGGCTGGGCGGCTGCGGGGTGGGGCCGGCCGGGCTCGGCCTCGGGCAGCGCCGCGCCCCGCCCCCCGGCCCCGCCCCGGCCCGCCCGCGGCTGGCGGCTCCGGAGCCAAGCGGCCTCCGCCTCCCGCCGGATTGGCCGCCCGCGCCGCTGCCCGCCGTGCGTCGGCACCTGCCCGGCCCGGCCGTGGCCCCGGCGGGGCGTGCGGGCCGAGCTCTGCCTCCCGCGTCAGGACCGGGGTCCGGGCTGGAGAGAGGAGGGCTCAGGGCCAGGTCGAGCACCCGAGGCCGGCCACCACGGTCCCGGGCACCTCCTAATTCACAGGTTACCCGGGTGCCCCCGCCCCTTCCGGGCGCAGGGGCCCGTCACCTTGACAGACTCGCTGCGCTCGGAAGCGAGTGCATCTAGCCCAGGGGACCAGGCGGCCCGGAGCGCTGTCGGGGTGTGGCTGCCGCAGCTGGACGCCGCCTCGCCTGGCCCTTCTCATTGCTCCATAGTGCTTGTGACCGTGCGACCTCCCCCGCGTGCAGTCCATAGCCCCTCGCCCTGGCCCGAGTATGAAGGGGTGGGGCTACGACACCGGCGCAGGGGGCACCCAGGTTTAGAGGACCTTTCACCTGAGTACGTCTAGTTGCTTGCCCCAATTTTCTCGTCCTTAAAAAAGATTTTTTTTTTTGGATTTTTTGGGTCGCACCCGGCAGTGCTCAGGGGTTTCTCCCTGACCTGCGCTCAGGAATTACTCCTGGCGGTGCTTGGGGCCCATATGGGATGCCGGGATCGAACCCGGGTTGGCTGCATGTAAGGCAAACGCCCTACCCGCTGGACTATCGCTCCGCCCGCTCTTTTAAAAAGATTTTTTTCTGGGTGGGCAACACCCACAGAGCTCAGGGTTCATTCCTTGTTCAATGTGCGGGAGACCATTTGGGGGGGCCCCCTCCCATCTGCCTTCTAAGCACCTGGCTGGCGCCAGCCTCCTTCAGTTCTGCTGAAATGTCCCGGCTCAGGGCACAGGGTCTGGCTCCGGGACCCCTGGCGCCCCAGCCTGACCTCACTCTTGGCCCGGCCCAGTCCCACGGTGCAGCCCATCACAAAATGTGCCCTGCTGGCTCCGGCAGTCCCGCCCCTGGCTGTCGGGCCTGTGGGAACGAGCAGGAGCAGAGGCAGAATGTGCTACCCCTCTGCCCGTCATGGAACCTGCCAGAACCTCTGGCTCTGCTGGAGGGCCCAAGGCAAGGTCAGAGGCCTCTGGGTGCAGGCTTCTGGGAAGAGTGGGGTGTGGAGGCAGCCTCAGCATTTGGGGAGGACAACCAGCAGCAGCTGTGACCATCTCTCGGGCCTCATGGGCTGCCCCCGGAAGCTGGGCAAGACCTCAGCTGGAGACCTGGGGCGGAGATGGAGGACAGCCGCACTACCCCGCCGCGGGGCCACAGTGGAGGGGCGATCCTGGGACTGGGGGCCGGAGGACCCTTGGGGGACGCCGCCCTCGTAGCTGCACAGGGGCCCCCCACACCCGCTTTCCCGCTTGCTGACACCCACCCGTTTCTGCTCCACAGACCAACATCCCCTTCCTGCAAAATGTGCTCAACAACCAGCAGTTCCTGTCGGGTACCGTGGACACCCAGTTCATCGACCGAGAACCCGGAGCTCTTCCAGCTGCGGCCAGCACAGAACCGTGCCCAGAAACTGCTGCACTACCTGGGTCCGCCCCCACCCCCAGAGCCTCGCTCCTCACCCGTCCAGGAAATCCCGGCAACCTCTGCCCTGCCTCCCTCTCTCCTGGCCTGACACCCTTTTCCGCCCACATGACCCCCAATAGGTCCCCACTGGCTGCACCCAGGAGGGGTCAGCTGCAAGTGCAGGTGTCCCAGAGCAGCCCCCACCCACCCCAAGCCCACCTGCTCTGCCTGACCGGCTCCTTCTCCTCCAGGACACGTCATGGTGAACGGCCCGACCACCCCAATCCCCGTCAAGGCCAGTCCCAGCCCCACGGACCCCATTGTCCCTGTGGTGCCGATAGGTAGGTGAGGTTTGTCCTGCCCTGCTGAGGGGCCCGCACGCCTGCGGGGGCACTAATGCCCTGTGTGCCCTAGGTCCGCCCCCACAGGCTTCAGAGACATCCTGCTGCGGGAGGGCCCCAGGGGCTTCGCCCGAGCAGTCCGGGCACACCAGGGACTGCTGCTAATGGACACCACCTTCCGGGATGCTCACCAGTCCTTGCTGGCCACCCGTGTGCGGACCCACGACCTCAAAAAGATCGCCCCCACGCGCCCACAACTTCAACAAGCTCTTCAGCATGGAGAACTGGGGAGGTAGGAGGCACGGGGCTGCGGGCAGGTGGGGTCGGGAACAAGATGTTGGGAGGCAGAGAACAGGGTGGGGGCGGCGAGGGATGTTGCTGTTTGCCCGCGATGACCAGCAGAGTGGGGAGTGTGCATGGGGGGGGGGCCTGACCGCGCCCCTATCCTGAGCAGGAGCCACGCTTGACGTCGCCATGCGCTTCCTGTACGAGTGCCCCTGGCGGCGGCTGCAGGAGCTCCGGGAGCTCATCCCCAACATCCCCTTCCAGATGCTGCTGCGGGGCCAACGCCGTGGGCTACACCAACTACCCCGACAACGTGGTCTTCAAGTGAGCCTACGCTGCTGGGCTGGGCAGGTCGGGCTGATGCCGTCAGTGGGAGGACAGGGCACTGGAGCCTGGCCCAGAGGCCGAGGGCAGGAAGAGCCACCCTGGGAGCCCAGTTCTTGCTCCTTCAAGCCTGCTCGGTGGCCCGGGTGTGCCTCTGTAGTGACCATGCCTGGCCTGCTGCCCACTCCATGGGTATCCTGGGCCTGTCAGGCCAGACCCTGGCCCTCATTCCCAGGCCAGACTGCCTGTGCTGGGTGCGGGGCTCACCGTGCGCCCCGCCCTCAGGTTCTGTGAGGTGGCCAAGGAGAATGGCATGGACGTCTTCCGGTCTTCGACTCCCTCAACTACCTGCCCAACCTGCTGCTGGGCATGGAAGCGGCGGGCAGTGCGGGCGCCGTGGTGGAGGCCGCCATCTCCTACACGGGGACGTGGCCGACCCCAGCCGCACCAAGTACTCTCTGCAGTACTACCTGGACCTGGCGGAGGAGCTGGTGCGGGCGGGCACCCACATCCTGTGCATCAAGGTACAGCCCCCACCTCCCTCCTCGGCCCCGCCTCCCCGTCCCGCCTCCCTCCAGGCTCATGCTGTCCCCCAGGACATGGCAGGGCTGCTGAAGCCCTCGGCCTGCACCATGCTGGTCAGCTCACTCCGGGATCGCTTCCCTGACCTCCCGCTACACATCCACACCCATGACACGTCGGGAGCCGGCGTGGCAGCCATGCGTGGCCTGTGCCCAGGCGGGCGCTGATGTGGTGGACGTGGCCGCCGACTCCATGTCTGGGATGACATCGCAACCCAGTATGGGTGCCCTGGTGGCCTGCACCCGAGGGACCCCACTGGACACAGGTAGGGAGCCAGGCTGCCCCTGGCCAGTCCCGAGGGCCCCACGGCTCTTGCCTGCCCTGTGGGCATGTCTCACCCCTCCTGCCTCCTGCAGGGGTGCCCCTGGAGCGCGTGTTTGATTACAGCGAGTACTGGGAAGGGGCCCGGGGCCTGTACGGCCTTCGACTGCACGGCCACCATGAAGTCCGGCAACCTCGGATGTGTATGAAAACGAGATCCCAGGTGGCCAGTACACGAACCTGCACTTCCAGGCACACAGCATGGGGCTGGGCTCCAAGTTCAAAGAGGTCAAGAAGGCCTACGTGGAGGCCAACCAGATGCTGGGTGACCTCATCAAGGTGAGGGGCCCCAGGTTCTTAACTTCCTCCAGCCTCGGCCAGGGCCAGCACCCTAACCCGGGCCACTGCTCCCCCAGGTGACGCCGCCCTCCAAGATCGTGGGGGGACCTGGCCCAATCCATGGTGCAGAACGGGCTGAGCCGGGCGGACGCTGAGGCACAGGCGGAGGACCTGTCCTTCCCCGCCTCCGTGGTCGAAGTTCCTGCAAGGCTACATCGGCATCCCCATGGCGGCTTCCCTGAGCCCTTCCGCTCTAAGGTCGGGACCCGCATGGGCGGCTGGTGGGGACGGCCCACATGGGGCGGGTGGCGGCCTGACCCTGTCTCTGCTCACAGGTGATAAAAGACCTGCCGCGGGTGGAGGGACGGCCAGGGGCCTCCCTGCCTCCCCTGGACCTGCAGGCACTGGAGAAGGAGCTGGTGGAGCGGCACGGGGACGAGGTGACCCCGGAGGACGTGCTCGGCGGCCATGTACCCTGATGTCTTCTCCCACTTCAAAGACTTCACGGCCACCTTCGGGCCCCCTCGACAGCCTCAACACCCGCCTCTTCCTGCAGGGCCCCAAGATCGCAGAGGAGTTTGAGGTCAGTGGCCCTGGCCTGTCCACCTCCATACTCGCACCCAGTCCCTGGCCCCGAGAGTCCCTGGCTTCTCTGGAGCCTGAGACTTCTGGGCGTGGCTGGCGCCAATGACAAAGGTTTGGGTAGACCACCCAGAGCAGGAAACCAGGTGAGGGCCCCGGGACGGGCGGGGGTCCCGCTCAGGCTCAGCCTCCACAGGTGGAGCTGGAGCGGGCAAGACGCTGCACATCAAAGCGCTGGCTGTGAGCGACCTGAACCGTGCCGGCCAGAGGCAGGTCTTCTTCGAGCTCAATGGCCAGCTGCGGTCTATCCTGGTGAAGGACACGCAAGCCATGAAGGTATGGCTGGTCCGGGGTGGCCGGGCGAGGGTGGGGGGGGTGCTGCCCCCTCACAGCCCCTCTGCTCGCCTCCAGGAGATGCACTTCCACCCCAAGGCCCTGAAGGACGTGAAGGGCCAGATCGGGCACCCATGCCCGGGAAGGTGATTGACATCAAGGTGGAGGCCGGGCTAAAGTGGCCAAGGGCCAGCCCCTGTGTGTACTCAGTGCCATGAAGATGGAGACTGTGGTGACCTCGCCCATGGAGGGCACTGTCCGCAAGGTCCACGTGACCAAGGACATGACATTGGAGGGTGATGATCTCATCCTGAGATCGAGTGACTCGCCCAGCCTGGCCATCCCCAGCCTGGGCCTCACTGGACGCTATACTGGGGCTGGCCCAGGCCCGGTGCCCGGGCAGGACACACCGCTGTCCTCAGCTGCTTGTGGCAGGCGACATGGCCTGCAGTGACAGCCCCCGCCTGCTGCCTGTCCCCTCCCTGCTGCTGGACAATGGACATTCATCTCTTGCCAAACAAGGGTCTCCTTGCCAGAGACTCAGGTGGGGGCAACAGGTGGGCCCAGGATGTGGGGAGCAGGTTTTGGGGGTTCTACCTCCTGGGGTGGGGGTGGGGAAACCCGAGAACGTTGCTCAATAAAACTGTCTTTCCCCGCCCTTGGTGTGGGCTGCCCCCCGGCTCACTGCGGGCTGGACAGGAGCAGCTTCAGTTTAAGCCACCCGAGTGCTTGCTGCTGAGCTGGGGCGGGGGACCCCAAGAAACTGACCTTTGTCCAAGTACCCCGCAGCTGAGGTGAGCCCACACCCGTCTCCTTCAGCCCAACCACCCACCTCACTTCAGGACTGCAGGGAAGAGGCCCCACCTCCCGGGGGCTGGGAGGGAGAAACCAACCCGGGTCTTAAGGCTCCAGCAGAGCAAGGGCAGCACAGTGGGGCCCAGGTCGGCTCCTCCCCCCACGCCTCTCCAACCAGGGAACCCAAATGCTCTAAACGAGCCTTTCTCGACCAGGGCCCATATGGCCCCCAAGACGGTCCACGGGGAACACAGGTGAAACCAGGTTAGTGGGCGGGAGGTTAGCATGAACTGAGGGCCACAGGAAGGAAACAGCAGAGGGAGAGGCTGAGAAGCGCTGCTGGACAGCGGCTGCCCACGTGGGTGCTGAGAAGCAGAGCCTGGGCACAGGCTGGGACTCACCCTCCTGCTGGGCGCCTGTCCCTCTCAGGAAGTCCCACAGCAGCTGACCTGAGGGCACAGTGGGAGCGGCTGCACATCCAGCTCCTGCGACCCCCCCAGCCTCAGAGAAGGGGAGGATGCTTTCTGGACAGGGCGCCCCAGGTGCAGTGAGAACTTGGGAAGCAACGAGCAGTGCCGGACTGAAGGACAGACCGGGAGGGGGGGCAGAGCTCAGGACTGCAGCCCATCCTGGGGTGTCTCAGCGCGCCACAGTGCTGCCTCGGGGCCGCAGCCCTTGGTCTGGGGTCTCCAGGGGCAGAGGGTGGCCAGGCAGCCGGAAGAGCCTTTTTCCTCCTGGCGCCTGTGTGTGGGCTCCTCTGGGCCTACTCCTCTAATGGGATGGCTGGGGGTGGGCTGCTGCTGGGCCCTAACTGCTGGCGGCCAGAGCACAGGCCCATGCCAGCCCGGCTCGGGAGCAGCTACAGAGCCACGGCAGGAGAGCTGCCACCCTGCCTCCCCGTGCCAGGGCATGTGCTGCCAGGCTGACCTAGCGGAGGGAGGCAGCGAGGTGCAAAGGCAGCCAGGCCAGGTGGCGGGCACACTCCCAACCCCAAATAGATGGATCTCAGAGGTCCAAGGCCATGTTACCCAAGTTAAATCTCTTTAATATCCCAATACAAAGTCCTGATGCAAAAAAAAGACAATGAGAAACCCTGGGAAGTCAGAGAGCCGCCTACCTGCCACCCCTGGGCAGTGTTTCCGGGCAGAGGCGCTCAGAGCAGTCTGGAGGGAGGGAAGGGGGGCCTGTCCCTGGTCGCCCACTCCCAGCTGCTCCTCAGCCCCTTCCAGAGGGCTGCATGCAGCCTTTGGCTATCTGCTCCTTCTCTTGGTCCCTGGGATTCAACTAACTCTGGCTTCAATCCCCTACAAAAAATTCCTGAGATCTCGGGACCCCAGCCGGCTTCTCCCCTGCAGTCCCCCTTGCTGGGGAGGGCTGGGAAGCCCATGAGAGTTCATAGGAGTATGCGCAAGCCCGGGTCAGGAGCAGAGGGGGCTTCTGAGTCCCCGGCCCGCCTCCAAAAGCACACAGAGGGGGAGGCTGCCGTAGAGCTTGGGGGTCCGTGAGAGGCTGGAGCAGCAGCAGGAAGAGCCCCACACCCAGGGGCGTAGCCAGCCAGCAGGGGGCCGCCTCTGTGGATGCTCCAGTGCGGCACACACGGCGGGAAGCCCATGTAATTGCAGAAAGAATGGCAGAGAACCGGCCCAATCAGGTGTCCTAGGAAGGGAGACAGCAGCTCTGGAGCGGCCCTGCCACACCCCCCACGCCACCACCAGGCTCCTTCCGCCGCTCCGGAGGGCCTGGGCTCAGCCTGGCTCGAGCAGGGCAGGAGAAGAAACTTGCTGCCCCTGGAATCCATGCGGCATTCCTGGTCCTCCACCCGCTGCCCTGGGCCCGCGAGACAAGACCAACCTGTGCGGATGAAGAGGAAAGCGGTGTAGGCGCCGAAGACAGCCGTGTAGGTGAACTGGAATGCTGGAGACAGGGAGGTGATGAGTGGCCTCAGCCGCAGCCTCAGCCAGCTCCATCCGCAGCCCCTGACATCTGTCCTCCGGACCCCGGTGCCCTTGGACCAGAGTCCCTGCTCCCAAGTTTGCTCCAGGGCGGCACTTAGGGTCACCCCCAGCCCCGGACAGTCCAGGCCAGCCCAGGAAGACTCACCCGCAGACAGGAAGATGCTCCCCATGCTGCTCTGGCGGAAACGAAGCTGCTCGAAAATGTGGTGGAAGTGGGCTGGGAGGGAGTGAAGCACACGGTCACGTCCTCGCGGCCCCCTGGCCCCAAGCCCCACACGACAGGGCCGCAACTCACCAACCCCAAAGAAGAGCGGGCAGGTGAACACGGCGGGCCCAGGCCCGTGCACGGGGCTAACATGGGGAGCATGCAGGCCCGAACACCAGCTCCTCCGTCAGGGGCGATCACTTGGTTCCGCAGCCAACGCATGTCTGTGAGGCAGCGGGCCCAGGAGCGGGGGGCTGGGGAAGATTCAGGACAAGCACTGAGGGACTGGCCAGGGAAGAGAGAGACTGGACGCCTCCAAAGACCTCTGGACTGGACCTCCCCCAACCTCTCAGGGCTAAACGCAGGTTAACGTCAACACTGAGCAGCCCGGCCAAGCACTGTTCATCGCAGTCCGCGTGAACAACCTGGCAGGGTTCTGAGAGAAGCCGTTTGTATCCAGGGAACCTCAAATTCTGCACGAAACCAGCTCTTAGAGACAGGAGGCCAATGATAGGGACAACAAGAAACCAGCTCTTGACTACACGCAGTGCTGCTGGGCAGCAGCGCCAACCCCTAAGGCATCGGTGCTGAGCCCGTCCGGCCCACTCGGGCGTCTCATCCGGGCAGGTCAACTGAGCACACAGATTCCCTTTCCTCAGAGCCTAGACCCGGAGGCCTGGCCCAATGCTCCCTCAGCTCTGCAGACTCACCTAGGACAACTTTCAGGCCATCTGCCAGGTCACAGGGACAATCCATCGAGAGCTGCATCAGTGGGCCCAGGAAAAGGATCTGGAGGCAGGGGCACAGGTGCAGCAAAGCAGTGATCAGGGGCTGGAGACAGCACAGCAGGGAGGGCGCTTGCCGTGCACAAGGAGACCAGGTTCGATCCCGGCATCCCATACGGCCTCAGAGCACCACTTGGAGTAATTCCTGAGCGCAGAGCCCACGAGGAACCCCTGAGCACCGCTCGGTGTGGCCCCAAACCCCAAACCAGAAAGAGGCGATGAAAGCACAGCCCTAACCATAACCCAGCCCCTGCCGCGGAGGCCTCGGAACCAAGCGCCTCAGGCCCTCCCGTCAGTCAACAGCAGGTCACAGCCACACAGGGAAGGGGGAGGTTCTAGCAGTGGTGAGGAGCGGGCACTCACCATGGTCAGCAGCAGGGGCAGCAGGGCAGCCGGGAAGATGCCTTCCAGCCTGAAGCCCATCAGGGTGAGCAGGGATGTGCCTGGCTGAGCCACAGGAAAAGGAGGCATCAGTCTTGCTCCCTGCCAGGTTCCCGAGCGGCCCCGCCCCCACCCCAGGCGCACCTGGATGCCGGTGAGTTCCCGCCAGAGCAGCACGCACAGCGGGGACAAGCTGGACACCACCAGGACACTGGGTGAAGCGCCGCTTGATAACGGCGGGGTGGTCCCTGAGGAGAGCGGCGTCAGTTCGCGGGGGCTCCGCCCCCGCCCCCCGCAGCCCGGTCCGCCCCCGGCTGGCCCAAGCGCCGCCCCGCACCTGGGCAGCTCGCTCTTCCACACGTAGAGGCTGCCCACGTAGGAGCAGGCCAGGCTGAGGCAGGAGAACACCGACACCCAGCAGCACAGCCCGGGGGCCCGGGCCGCCCAGCGCTGCCGCGTCCGGCTGCCGCTCGGGCCGCGACACCGACAGCAGGCGCAGCCCGTCCCCGCCCAGCGCCGCCATCGCGCCCGCACCCACGGCGCGCAGCAGTGACGCGCCCCCGCCGCTCGGGTGACGTCGCCGCCGCGCCCCCGCCCCCGCCCCGACGCGGAGGCGCCGAGCAGCCGGAGCGCGGCGTCAGGTCGCCGGCCGCAGCCACTCGGACAGGTTGGCCACCTCCCGCCGCCACAGCGCGTCCTGCGGAGAAAGCGCGCGGTGAGCCCGGCTCCGGCACCAGCCGCCGCCCGCACCCCGCACCCCGCACCCCGCGGCCGCGCTCACCTCCAGGCCGCGCCCCGCGCCGCCGAGGGCCGGCGACTCCCCGACCACCCGGGCCGGGGCTGCCCCTCCGCAGCCTCTGGGCTTCTGCCGGCCGCGCGGCGCCTGGGGCGAGAGTCGGGCGGGGGCTCCGGGGCTCGTTCCGCACCCGGCGCCCCCACTCCTGCCCCGCACTTGCTGCCCCCCCAGCCTGTCCTGGGCCCGTCCCCGTCCGAGATGGCCGAGCTCACGAGACGTGCCCGAGGTCCCAGGCGGGTCGTCTCTGTTTCTTCTAGTCCTGGCACCACACCCGGCGGTGCCTGGGGTTACTGCTGGCCGCGAGCGACCCGCACTGGATCTCTCCTCCAGCCCGGACCTGGAAGGCTTAAAGCGCCCCAGGGCCCTGGCCTGCACCCCGCAGTGGACGCGAGGTCCGGGAGACGCGGGGGGCATCAGGGGGCGTCAGGCTGTGCGACGGGGGTCCGCAACAACAGAGCCTCACGCGGCCTGCACAGCTGTGGTCTCAGTGGTCTCAGAGCACCGAGATCAGGGCAGGTGCCGGCCGAAGGCGAGAAGGAGGAAGCGGAGGCCGGGGCCTCCCGTTGTCAGGAGCGGCCAGTGAGCGCATTTAGGGGTGTCTAGGCGAGGGCTACGGTGCAGAGCTGGTGGGCGGCTCCCCCCTGGCCCAACAGTGCCGCTGGCCTCAGATCACTGACTGAGGGGTCACTGGGGAGGCAGTGGCCAGCGCCTCCCGGATCGGCCGTGAGTGAATTCCTTCCTTCTAGGGCGCAGTACTTACGTGTTGGTCTCCACTGCACAGATACGGGCGTGAACGTGCTATTTACTCGCTCTGAAGGCCCCTGGGCTAGTGTAGAGACAGACCCTCGCTTAGCACGTCTCCCCCCCACCGGCCCTTCCGGGCAGCACTGACCCGTGCAGGGCTCAGGGACACCGTCTGTCCTCGCCCAGAGCGCAGGTGCTGGTCAGCCCCTAGCCCAGGAGCACCCTGTCCTGCGGGCGCACGCTGCCGTCAGCCATGAGCCAGGCAGCCATTCTCTCGCTGGATGAGCTCGGGTGCATTTATTGTCGCCTCTGCCTTAGTTTCCTCATGTGTCGAAGGGGAAATCTGTTCTACGCTGGACCCTGAGTCCTCTCTGCTCCCCTCCCACTGGCCATATGGCTGGTGCAGCTTTTGTTTGTTTGTGGACTACTCTGGCTGGTGCTGAACCCGGCTCCGGCCGAGAACGCACGCGCTGAAGGGGCAGTGTGGAAGCTGGACTCTGCCCAGGGCCACCTGCACGGCTGCCCTTACCTGCTCGGCGCTCCAGGCTGCGGCTCGCACGCCGGCCCCGCCCCCTGCCCGCATCACTGGTCTCCGACGCCACCTGCGGACAGAGTCCTCGCGAGGTGAGCTGTGTTGCTCCCACAGGCTTGTACCCCACAGTCCCGGCCACTACCCAGCCCTGCCCTTCCCAAGATTCCTTTAGCTGCACCCCGCAGCTCGCCCCGTCTCTGCAGCATTGCCTTCCTCTGTCCGCTTTTCCGGGTGGTGACACCCGCCTGCCTAGAATTCCTTGGAAGCTACGTTTCACCTTGCCTGTAGCTTTACAGCTAGCACCTGCGGTACGCAGAACGGGTCAACCACCGACAGACCAACCTAGAAGACAGGTCACATTTGGTAGCCTCTGACCCTTTCACAACCCCGCCGCAGCTACTAGTTCCATCTGGGCAGGCAGACACACTGAAATCAACCGAGTCCTAGCAACTCCATTTTGTTTTTTTTTCTTTTGGGGGGTTGATACAGGTCATACCTAGCGGTGTTTAGGCACGGGACTATGCCTGACTGCTCACAGGGGTGACCTGACTCCTAACAGTACTCAAGGAACATGTGTTGGGGGATCGGACCAGGTCACATGCGAGGCAAGTGCCTCACCGCACGTGCTACGCTCCCTGTTCCTCTAGCGCCTTAGTTTCCAAGAAACAAGTGCATATAATGAACTGTGCCTTGTCAAAATAAACCTGTGCCGCAAGTCTTGTCAGGGTAGGGCTCTTGTGCATGACCCACCAGGGTTCGATCCCCAGGAGCCAACAGAGAAGAGCCAGGACAAGTACCGAGCCCCCAGATAGGGGAAAGTCAGTCTTGAAAAATGAGAGAGGGGCTGGGGCGACAGCACAGAGGGCGTTTGCCTCACACACAGCCCACCCAGGTTCAATCCTCGGCATCCCATAGGGTCCCCGAGCACCGCCAGGAGTAATTCCTGAGTGCAGAGCCAGGAGGAACCCCTGAGCATTGCTGGTGTGACCCAGAAAGAAAAAAGAAATAGAAAAATGGGGAGAAAATTTTGCAAATCATAGATGAAACAGGACTTGTATCCAGAAAAGATAATAATAAATGAATTTAAAATTGGGTTTGACAAAGGCTTTTACTGAGTCCTCTAGAAAAGAGATACAAAGAACCAATAAGCACATGAAAGGGAAGCGCAACCGCATTTTCCTTTAGGGAAACGCGAATGAAAACCACTGACAAACTGGAGGCAGAGCAAAGAGCGCAGCAGGCAGGCAGCTGCCTTGCACGTAGCTAATCCAGGAATCCCGGGCATCTTGTATGGCCCCCTGACCCCGCCAGAAGGGATCTCAGAGGGCAGAGCCAGCAGTCAGTCCCACCACTGGGAGTGGCCACAAAACAAAATTACTATAACAAACTACATACCCACTAGCTTGCAAACAACACAATGATAATCACTGTGAAGACGTGGAGACACTGGGATCACTGTTTAGTGCTGATGGAACAGTACAACAACAGACTCGCTTTGGAGCTCCTCCAAAAGTCAAACACCCGGCATCGAACATCAGAAGCTGGCTCGCCGGAGTGAGCGCCTCAGCCTCTGCGCTCTCTCCGTCGCAGAGCCAGGCCGCTCTTGAGCACGTACTGTTCCTCTCCCGTCACACCTTTCTCAGCAAGCTCAATCAGAGTATCTTGCTTCCCGCTTTCTCTCTCTCACACACACACACACACAGTTATCCTATAGCCTAGCAATTCTGTCCCTAGATACAAACCCAAGTGAATTACAAACACGTCTACACTAGTTTGTAAGTCTATCAGTAGATTAAGAAATGGTCTGTCCAATGAAATTCAGCCACTGAAAGAGTTGAAGTTCTGTGACTGTCCAACACGGATGAACACTGAGACATAGCTGTGTGAAGGCAGCCTCCACTAAAGATTACTTACTTTCTGAGGGTTTCATGTCGTGGAAAGCCCCAGAACAGGCTCTGAGGGGAAGGTGGGTAGCTTCTAGAGGCTGGAGACGGGCTCTGGGTCTGGCTGCTAAGGCACCGGCTGCTTTGGCTTGAGGGACATGTGGCACTTTCGTGACGATGGAGCACAACACAGCGGACAGGCGTACTCAGTCACTGAACCGTGCTTGTTGCTCAGGGCTTTCTCCTGCTCTGGGTCAGGAATCACTCCTGGTGGTGCTCGCAAGACGCTATAGTGTGCTGGGGGGGTTACACCCGACTTAGCAAGGCTTTACCAGCTGTAGTATCTCCCGCCCATAACTATATAACACTTTATTTTTCATTATTATTTCTTTTTTTTTGGCACTTTGGGTGACACCTGGCGATGCTCAGGGGTTACTCCTGGCTCTGCACTCGGGAATTAGGCTCTGCACTTGGGAATTACTCCTGGCAGTGCTCTGGGAACTATATGGGATGCCAAAGATTGAACCTAGATTGGTCGCGTGCAAGGCAAATGCCCTCCCTGCTGTACTATCGTTCTGGGCCCACTATAACACTTTAAAATGAAAAGTTTCATGGGTGTGAATTTTATGTCAAAAAATATTCTTTTAAAATGAATTTGATCCACTCCCTCCACAAAGGCCTGGTGGCCCCGCCCAGAACTGCTGCTAAGGCTCTCAGCCAGACACCAGGTACTCAGGTGCAGGGCGGAGCCGCTGCCTGCCCACCCGTCCTGTGCTAGATTGACCGAGGCGTCTTGGGGTGGGGGCAGGCTTTGCCCTTGGCCTGCCCCTCCCCCAATCACTCAGAAGACAGAAAACCTCACACAACACAACCACAGTCATCCTCAAGGTCCGGACTCCTCAGCTGGACACAGCCCAATCCCCATGGTGCGCAGGCGCGATATCTCAAAACCTGATCCCACAAACGTGTGGGAGTCAGGTTAGGTAAGACAGAGGGAACAGTGTGCTAATAATCGTTGAAAATGATAATATCCAAAAAAAATGATAATATCCGAGAACTGGAGCATTGAACATAGGCAAAAGATACACATGATAACCTCTAAATGTATGTATTGCAATCCACAATGTGTAAGAGAGGGAAGCGAGAAAGAGAGAAGAGAAAGAGCTAAAGAACCTGCCATAGAGGCAGGCTCGGGAGAAGGAGAGGGAACTGGGGCATTGGTGGTGGGAAATGGGCACTGGTGGAGGATGGGTGCTGGAACACTGTACGACCGAAACCAAAACATGGACATATTGTAATCGTATATCTCGTATAATGTGGTATAATAAACATTAATTTAAAAAAAATAAAATCACTTGATCACTTGAATCCCGTTATTCATTGATTTGCTCGAGCGGGCTCCAGTAACATTTCCATTGGACCCTATCACGTGCCAATGTAGCCCAATGGCATCTGGTTGATTCAGGAATATGAAGAGCCTCAAACCGCCTCCTTCAGAGTCTTAACAAGGAAGTCTGACCATCTTGTAGGTGGGCAGCCATGTGATCTTTTCGACATCCCGTGGAATCCAGTCGGTAACGGCTCTAGTCCAGCGGTTGTCTCCAAATCGCATTACATGTCCAGCCCATCTGATTTTCGATGCCTTGGCAACCCCTGATTCTGGAATAGCGACGGAGGTCAGAACTCGGATTCCTTCTCTCACTTGAGTGAGGCGTGATATTCCAAGCATAGCTCTTTCGATGCCTCTCTGGGAGACCCAAATAGCATTCTCATCCTGCTTTCCGTAGGGCCCAGGTCTCTGAGGCGTATGTTAATGCAGGGAGAACGGTGGAGTCGAAGAGATGTGCCCGGAGCCGGAGGTTCTTTGTCCTTTTTTTTTTTTTTTTTTTTTTTGCTTTTTGGGTCACACCCGGCAATGCTCAGGGGTTTCTCCTGGCTCTGCACTCAGGGAATTACCTCCTGGCGGTGCTCGGGGACCATATGGGATGCTGGGGATCGAACCCCGGGCCGGCATGGGCCGGCCTCGGCAAGGCAAAGCGCCCCTACCCGCTGGGCTATCGCTCCGGCCCCTCTTTGTCCTTTTAGCTATTTCTTCGATGCCTTTGAAGGCAATCCATGCCGCTCTCTTCCTCCTGCACAGCTCAGGTTTTAGGTCGTTCATCATGTTGACTTCTCGACCTAGGTACACATAACTGCTGCATTCAGAGATGTTTGTTCCATTGAGAGTGAATGGGGCCTCAGGAACTAGTTAATTTCTCATGAACATAGTTTTCTTCAGATTCAGCTGTAGACCTATCTTTCCACATTCTCGGTCGAAGTCAGCCAGCATTTGTGCCGCTTGGCTAATGTTTGGTGTTATTAGAACGATGTCATCAGCTGAAGCGGAGGTGGTGTAGTTGCCGACCATCTATCTTCACTCCCATTCCTTCCCATTCTAATTGTCGCATGATGTTCTCAAGGGTGGCACTGAAGAGTTTTGGTGAAATGGTATCACCCTGTCGAACCCCTCTTTTGACATCAATGATCACTTCTTTGTAGAATGGTGAGATCCTGGTGGTGAATCCGTAATACAGCTCACGAAGGATCTTGATGTATTGGGTTTGAACACCCTGTTTGACTATGGCTTCGATGACTGCTTCAGTCTCCACAGAATCAAAGGCTTTCTGTAAATCAATGAACGTGAGACAGAGCGGCATCTTGTACTCCCTACAAACCTCAATTTGCTTTAAAATACAAAAATTTTAAAATTTTGAAACGTTATTACCTATAGAAAAATTAATTTCTTAAATCCTGCCTGTAAAATCTTATCTAAAAACATTTGGTTAGCTTACAGAAAATTTCTTTCTCATGAACAGGAAATCACTGTCTTTGGCCCAAAATATGCTGAATTCTTCCCTTTCTTTTTTAAGAGAGCGATAGATGCATGCAGCCAATCTCTGAACGCATGTGCCTGGCCCAGTGTGACATGAATACAGGGAGAAAGGAAAAGCAGGCCGACTCCTAGCCGGCACTGCAGCAGGTCCCTCTGGCCCGGCGAGTCCTCAGTACACACCTGCCGCCTCCCCCACATCCCCGCCACTCTGCTCTTTGTTCCACAGCTGGGCCACAGATCTGGCTGCTGGCAGCTGCTCCTTTGCTGGGAAAGTGTCCTAAAGATCCCACATCGGTGCCACTGGACATGCTGGAGCTAAGGCTAGGCAGCGCTGGACCTCGCAAGAAATACTCTATCATATGTTCACTGAAGCAGGTTTCAATCTCTAAGTATTTACATACCAACAAACACAGCAATAGTAGAGATGGTTTCCAAGATGGGTTATAAGAAAGCTGGGGAGTGCCTCAGCAGGCAGGGGTGCAGGCCCTGGACGTGCCAGAATCCAAGCTCTGTCCCCAGCAGTGCGAGGACCCCTGAGCACCAGCGCGTGTAATCCTTAGGCTCCTGGGTGCTGGAGGCCTGGCATTGAACTGTCTGCTCTGATTACTGAGTAGTGCCAGGTCTCCTAAGCACTCCTCAAGGTCCCTCCTTGTCAAGAAAAGAAAAATTATCAGGAAAAGTTGCTCTCACCAAGGAGATGCTGACAGTCACAGAGAGCATTTGGGGGGGGGGTGTCACACCCAGCGATGCTCAGAGGTTACTCCTGGCTCTGCACTCAGGAATTACTCCTGGTGCTGCTCAGGGGACCATATGGGATGCTGCGAACCAAACCTGGGTGGGTCACATGCAAGGCAAACATCCTCCCCGCTGTGGTCTGGTCCCGAGCTGTCATCTTTGTGCATCAGGTTCCCAGTGAGAGATGTACCGTTGGGACGGACACTCCTTGGAATGAACACTCAGCCTGCATGGGACCCTCCTTGGAGCAAACACTTGACCTCCACGGCACTTTCCTCAGACCGAACACCGGCCTGTGTGGGACACTTCTCTCCAGACTGAACCCCAAGCTCCCCAGAGAACTCACCAGTGCCTGGCACAGTGTGAAGCTCTTTTTTTCTTTATTTTTCATACGGTGTCAACGCTCACACACCGTATGAAAAAGACTCCCAGACATGGGGGCAGAGCTGCTACTGGCTCTCCCTGTGCCCAGCCGCTCACAAGGCACCCAGGAGGAATGGAGGGTTCTAGCCCTGGCCCGCCACCCCAGCAGAGCCTTGCAACAAGCCAGACGACCCCCACTCCATGAGGACCTCCATTTTCCACATCCGGACTTCTCTCGTCAGAACTCCACCCAGCAGACCAGCCTATCACAGCCTGGCTCGCCACGGGCCGCTTGTGGTCGCGCAGTTCATCAATAAATGCTGGACTTAGAGATGACTACAAGAGTATGCTACCCACACGGCAGAGCCTGGCAAGCTACCCGTGTTGTATTTGATATGCCAAATACCAGTAACAATTATAGACCTCATTCCAATGACCTGATGGAATGGTTTGAGGCTCTTTATGTTCCTGGAGCAAGCAGGTGCCCTTGGGCTCTACTAGCATGAGACAAGACATATGGAGATGTTACTGGGGCCTGCTCGAAGCAAATCGATGATGAACGGAAGACAGTGATACAGACAGTCAACGCTCAAACTCACGGCTTCACACATATAAGACATGCTCAAAAAAAAACCAATGCTGGTGAGCAAGGGGAAGACCCTCATTTACTGCTACTGGGAATGTCGACTGGAAATTTTGGGAAATCAGTATGAACACTTCTCAAAACTAAGAACTGAGTTTCCACATGATACAATAATTCCACCTCTGAGCATCTACCCCAAGGGCCCCAAAATACTATTCAGAAAAGACATTTGCCCTTCTATGTCACTGCAACATTGTTCACAGACACTGAAACAATCCAACAGTCCAAGACACACTAGGGGCAACAGAAACAGTGACACACAGACACAGTGAGTTACTTGTTGGCTATAAGATGAAATCATACAATTTGCTTCTACCTGGATGGAGCTGGAGAGTATCACAGCTGAGTGAAGCTAGTCAAAAGGAAAAGGACAGACAGCATGATCTTTCTCTGGGCCAGAGCGTTATTTACAATGGGTAAGTGCCTTGCACCACGGCTGACCCCCTCGGTATCCCATATGATCCCCCAAGCAACTCTAGGAGTAATCCTGAGGGCAGAGCCAAGAGTAACCCTGAGCATCGTCAGGTGCGGCACAACACCCCCTCCAAACAAAACAAAACACATTCCCCAAAGAATGATCTTTCTCAGAAGTACAAGATAAAGCACAATGTGAGAAGAACAAGTGTCCAGAGTCAACACAATGGAGACCTAAGCTATAGAACTGAGCTTCCTGGGCTCTGCCCCTCAGCAGCAGAAGCCATGGGTGTGGGGTGATCTTGGGAGGAGACCCTGAGACAACGACTCTGGTCACTCTGGTAGAGGGTGTGGGTTGGAACATTATATTCATGGAACCCTTTCACTAACAGTATTGCACACCACGGTGACCAAAAAGAAAAAGAAAAGACATTTGCTCTGCCCTTCAGCCAGTCCCTTCCTACAAGGCGACTTGTTCTGCTTCCCGGTGACTGTTTCTGCTTCCAAGTCCCGCAACCTCAGAGGCCTAAACCTTTAGCTTACTCCTTCATGGCCTATGATTCTAGTCCTGCAGTGTGGCTTAAACATTCTCACCTCTGGTAACCACCTTTCAGTTAATCTATTCTGTAAGACTCTAAACATACATTTTCTCTCGAGTCACTTTGTATGGGGCTTTATTCTGCATCACGCAGGTGAGGTATCCTGCTTCACCTCTTCAGAAACGGCCAAAGATTGATCTTGCAGTTTTTAGCTGTAACACTAGGTGCCACTCTTGTGCCGCTAACTAGTTCTTTTCCACTGGTGGAAGAGCGCGGATTCTGCCCAGGACTGTCACCCAGTCCTACCTGGTAACCCTGCTCCTGTGCTTGGGGCCGGGGAGGCTCAGCAGAGCTTCACCCTGCCACTGACTGGGATTCAGCAGATCACAGAAATCCTCCAGCCAGTTTCTTCCACCCATAAAATGGAAAAGCTACAAGCTACTTCAAAAGATGTTTATAAAAATCAAAGTGGGGGACCAGAGCGATAGCACAGCAGTTGGGCTTTTGCCTTGCACACGACCGACCTGGGTTCGATCCCTGGCATCCCATATGGTCCCCTGAGCACTGCCAGGAGTAATTCCTGAGCGAAGAGCCAAGAGTAACCCCTGAGCATTGCTGGGTGTGACCCAAAATGAAAAAAAAATCAAAGTGGAAATTTGGGGCCAGTGATGTGGCTCAAATAACAGACACATGACTTTCATGCGTGCGGCCCAGAGTACGGTCCCAGCATCACCGCCCCAGCCCCAGTGTGGAGAGCCGTAAGCACTGCCGTGTGTGAGCACTGCCCTCACTACCTCCATACTCAGAGGCCTCTAGGAATCAGCGGGGGGGTGGGGGGGTGTTCTTGAGAGCCCATGTGCTGGGCCTGAGCACAGTACTCTCTGTAGCCCCTGTGATTTTACAGGCATGTACATACACCAGGGCTTGACAGATTAATTGTATACATGTGTTTACTGTACTGAATGTGGAAGTCTTGGTGCAAAAGAGAATTCAATCCATATGTTTTATATCTAAGGTTCAGGACTCTGGGTAAGACCTTGACTTCACCAGCCATCTGCCACATTAATTGGGCTTACCCTGACCTAGAACTGTGAACCTTTACCACAGCAACAGAACAGGGGCGGAAGAGGCCAGCCCGTTCCTTTCTGCGCTCTCAGCGGGACAGCAGAGTGGCACAAGCAAAGGACTTCACAGCCTCAGACCTGACCTTCATTCTCTTCGCCTATGACAAGGGCTCCTACTTGCCCTTGAATCTGTCTCTAGAAAAATGGAGATGTGGATGGCTGCCATGAATGGAATAGGCCCCCGCCTCCCAAATAGATCCAAATCTTAGTCCCTGAGACCTCTGAATGTTAATTCATTTTAGAAAAGGACTAGGAAGATGCAAGGAAGGCTCTCAAGGTCAGATCGCTGTGGATTTAGAGTGGGTCCTCGATGCCAGGGCAGGAGCGAGGAAGCACAGGGCCGCTGGAGAGAGGCGGAGAGTGTGGAGGAGTGCCGTGTCCGCAAGTTAAGGAGCATCTGGAGTGCGGAGCCCTGCCAGGAAGCGGGGCTTGCCAAAACCAACACTGAAGTTCTGGGCTCTAGAACTATGCGATGAAGAGCGTGTGTGATCGTTTGTCACAGCGCCCTGGGGCGAGGAGATGGGTGTCACCTCTCTCATTTGCTTAAGTTGTGGGCAGCATCTCACCAGGGTGGTGGGGGATCGGCTGAAAGGAACAGCAGCTGAGTTTCCCGGAGATAGTTCTAGAAAGCAGGTAGAACCATGAAATGAGTGGGAAAGAGAACACTTAAAGGAGCTCCCCAGGGCCGTCTGCCTTTCCAGCCCCAAAGCAGAGGATGAGGAAATGCACTATGGGTGCCTGACACCTCGACCTCCCCCATCCGATCAGGCGTGCAGAAGCAGGAAAGGAAAGATGATGCAGAACCACAGTGATTTCTAAACACCCACCTGATGGAACTTACAATAAACACATCACTTGTATCACTTGTATCACTTGTCTTCCCGTTGTTCATCAATTTGCTTGGCAGGCACCAGTAACATCTCCATACGTCCTGTCGCGTGCTAGTGTAGCCCAAGGGCATCTGCTCGCTCCAGGAACATGAGGAGCCTCAAACCATTCCTTCAGGTCATGGGAAGGAGGTCTATAATTGTTACTGGGTTTTGGCATATCAAATACCATGGAGTTCTGGAGGGTGGTAAATGGCTCTACCAACCCCTGGCCGAATCCAACATAGTTCCTAGGGTTCACACACACGTGTGGGGGCCATGCTGGCCGGACCTGGAGCAGGGATTTGGGCTCCTCCTCCCATTCCTCCACCTCCATGTCGGCGGGCGTGGCTGCGAGCTCCCAGCCACCACAGTCAGCAACAGTGGAAGAGAGACACTCCAGGCGCACAGCTGCACCGCTCCGCCCCACGTGGAGCAGCCCATGGAGTTCTGGAGGGCGGTAAATGGCTCGGCCAGCCCCTGGCCAAGTCCAACATAGCTCCTAGGGTTTGCGCACGATGCGGAGGGAGCCACACTGGCCAGACTTGGAGTGGGAATTTGAGCTCCTCCTCCCATTCCTCCACAATAAACACATGTGTACAATCAATGTTAAGTTCTGGTACATGTACATGCCTGTAAAATCACCACAGGGCAGCAGAGAGAGTACAGTTAAGGCCCATGCATGCAGCCATGTTCAGTGCCCAGCACATGTGCTCTCAAGCACCCACAGCTCATTCCAAGAGGCCCCTGAGCATCAGCACATGTGGCTCTGGCAGCCTGAGCATTGCCAGAGTAGACCTCAGCACCTCAGGGCACCAGCAGCATCACATCCTTAGACCCATGCTCTGACATGGACCCTCAGGTCAGCTGACCAAGAACTGTCAGTAGTTTCCCCACCCCTGCAAAAAAATCAATACATAGGGGGCCAGAGCAATAGCACAGCGGGGAGGGCCTTTGTCTTGCACCGCGGCCGACCCGAGTTTGATCCCCGGCATCCCATATGGTCTCCTGAGCACTGCCAGGAGTAATTCCTGAGCAAAGAGTCAGGAGTAACCCCTGAGCAGCACCAAGTGTGACCCAAAAAGAAAAAAAATTCAACACAATCAAGCCAGTGAATGTATCCATCAGATTGCCTACCCTGCTGTCACTCTAATTCCTATTCTTCCCATCCTAAAACATCACTAATCTATACCTACAGCTGATACTTGTGACAGAAATGAAACCGAGAACCTTTTCTCTGGAATTCCTGTTTGGAAAGTACAGTCTGCTGCATCCCGCTCCACTGTTCATTCGGGCCACTCCTTTGATTGCGGAGTGGCGTGTCTTTATCCACTCACCAGTTCTCAAGGGGTCGTTTCCAGCATGCAAACCCTGGCAATGAATATTAGTGTATCTTGTTTTCAGAGGGGGGACACCCAGCAGTGCTTAGACATTATTCCTGACTGTGCTCAGGAGTGACCCCTGGTGGTGCTTGGGGGACCGTATGTGGTGCTGGGATTCACACCAGGGTTGGCCACATGCAAGACAAGTGCCTTAGCTACTGCTGCTCTTTCAAGTACCCTGTACCTGCTGTGCTCTTTCCAGGCCTACTGTACCCCTCTCTATGTGGACACCTGCACACATTCCCCTTGGGCTTGCACACAGGAACAGACAGCTATGTATGTCTTGTTATAAGATCCATTTAACTTGGTTTGGGGCCCTGGTGGGGCTCTGTGATCATTCCTGGCAGTGCGTGGGGAACCATATGCTGTTCCAGGGAGCAAATCTGAGTTAGCCACATGCAAGGCAAACACTTCAACCCGATATTATCTTTCCAGCTCCTATATTTAACATTTTTTTTTTTTCTTTTTGGGTCACACCCGGCGATGCTCTTACTCTGGCTCTGCACTAGGAATTACTCCTGGTGGTGCTCGGGGACCATATGGGATGCGGGGATCAAACCCGGGCCGGCACAGGCCAGCCGCGTGCAAGGCAAACACCCTACCGCTGGGCTATCGCTCCGGCCCCATATTTAACTTTTTAAGAAACTGTTTTCTAAAGTAGCACTTGTATCACTTGTCTTCCCGTTGTTTATCGATTTGCTTCGAGAGGGCACCAGGAACGTCTCCATGCGTTGGGAATGAGGTCCACTATTGTTACTGTTTTTGGCATATCCAATACACCATGGGTAGCTTGCCAGGCTCTGCTGTGGCTCTGGGTTCTTCCCAGGGGGCCCAGATTTTTTCTATGTCAGACCCTCAACCATCCAGGGCCCACGGGGCAGAGCCCTGGGTGTAGACAAGCCTGTCTCCCTGTCTGCCACCTGCCGACACAGCCAGGCACCACAGCCACACCTGCCACACCTGCAACACCTCGAGGGGCAGGTTTCTAAAAATAGGTGCACTATTTTGTACAAAAAAGGAAGAGTTCTCATTCTTCCATAACCTTGCCAACAACTCTTGCTTCTTTATCCAGCCCAACAATCTGTCTCTTATTTGTGCTGCTTAGACCAGCATTTCTCAGTCAGGAGCCATATGGCCCATTTGCCAGCAGCTATTACAAGGAGGGCATAGGTGAAAGTTGCATAAGTAGGGCGTCGCACAAGCTGGGGGCAACTGGCAGGCCAGGGAGCCATAGGAAGAAAACCAAATTGAAAGGGCAACACGATGTGTGAAAGGCTGAGAAACGGCTTAGACCATTAATATTTAATATTATAGTCAATATGACTGCATTTAAATATATCATCTCACTAGTTTTCTATCTGCTCATATGTTCCTTGTTCCCTTTATTCCTTTTTCTGCTTTCCTCTGGGCTGACTATGTAACAGACTCTTCCTTAGAGCATTATATGTTCACAGCAAAACTGAGCAGAAGGTACAGATATTTTCCATATACCACCTGCCCCCACACAAGCACAGACTCCCTCACCAGAACAGAACATTTACTGCAACTGATCGCTCTCCAATGACATGTCGTTTCTACCCGAAGTCTATAGCTTCCATTAGTGTTCACTCGGTGTTGAAAATTCCGTGGGGTTGGGCAGCTGTACAGTGGCGTATGTCCACCATTCTGATATTGCACTGAGTACTTTTACTGCCATCAAATCCTCCACACGCACTATTTTCAATTCTCACCATACTGCTGGCCAAGTTGGTCAGACATCATTTAGTGTCGTGGCTCTCTCACACACGCTGCAGTGGGCAGAGTGTACACCATCCATTATAGGGCTCGACCCCAAACAGCAGAGCCACTGACGCCACACCTGGCACATGAAGGCTGCTCCAAGGATCAAATTCTTGGCCTTATATCTACAAAATAGGCAGTTTAGGCCACTGAGCCATGCCCTGACCTGGAGGTTCACTGCCTACTCCCTACTACCAACCTCCGTGATTTTCAGCCTGCTTGGTAGTTGATTCAGAGCAAAGGCCTAAGGGCGCAATTCTGCCTGGACCCTGCAGTTCTGGGGATACCAGATATTGGGCAACACCAACATTGCTGGGAGTGTCCATGGCCCCACCGAGCAGTGCTTGGGGCTTCCAGGGCTGCATGGGGCAATGCTCGAGGGATCATGTAGCGCCAGGAGTCAGACCTGGGTCAGGCTATGCCTGAACCTCTGTCCTAACTCTCAGAGTGAGATTATTTCTATAACTGTTCCTGAACTTTGTTACATGCTGCTGCTAAATTACCTGACAATAACTTAACCCTCTTAGTTCTTGCTTCTGCATTAAGCATTGTCAGGCAGAACAGAGAAGCCTTTACTATAGATGGAATTTTTCTTCATTCCTGAGGCAAAATTGTTCTTAGTGTTCCACATCATGTCCATAAATTATGAGTTCTTCTCTAATTAATTGGAACAGACACTATTCCTAGCCCTATGTAAGCTTTTCATATTATTCTCCTCTGGAAGGGTCTTACTCAGGAATATTCCTAGCACTCAGGAATATTCCGAGCAGTGCTAGGGGACCCTATGGGATGCTGGGGATTGAACCTGGGTCAGCCGCTGCAAGGCAAATGCCCTCTCTGCTGTGCTATCATTCAGACCCTCCTTTGGAAGTGTCCCTAACCTGGCTATTTCCTCCTATTACTGAGATAACAACTGACCACAGAGATGTGCTCCCTCTCCGTCTCTAGAGTGGCCCTTCTCTCAATCTTCCCAGAGAACTGTAGTTGCCTAGTGCTCCTGAATTCCCCACTTCAACTGCTCGTCTGCAGGGGACCAAGGAGCTTTCCCTGCATTTCCTCAGCCTCTCGCATGGCCCTGGCTCTCCAGGCTCTCTCTGGTGCGTTGGGGGCAGCAGGGCTCACTTCAGGCATGCCCCACCTCTCAGGGCGGCCCCGTGTCCTGAGAACCACCGGCTGCATGCCGTGTCCTGCTTTTTTGATGACCCCAGGAGCAGGATAATCCTAGTCCCCATTACTCCACTGGCCAACAGTCACTGTATAATGATTTCATGCAATCTATTTCACTTATTCTTCTTATAACTTAGTTCCATATACATTAATCCCACAGATGAAATGGAATCAAGAAAGCAAAAAATGGGGTTTCAGTTGAAACTTTACTACCAGCTGGAAACCAGAGATACACAAAACTTCCCAGCTATGATTTCTCTTCACCTATTTGTTTTTCACAAAACCAGGTAAGTTATTTGACTTGCCTGAGCATAAAGAACCAAATTAAGGATGCTCTATCTCCAGTATCCCCAAAGGCGAAGACAGCATGTTGTTTTATTAGGCAAAACAAAAGGTAACATTTTCATTATATCATCATTATTATAAGAGTAGCTATGTGGCTAGCACAAAATACACATTAGCTTATTTAACTTTAATGGGAAGACAAGTGACATAATAATTTTGAATACGTCATTTCTATTATACTGAAAAAATAGAAACTATGGCTTAAAAAAATGAAATCCTGGGCTGGTGAGAGAGTACAAAGGGTAGGCCATTTGCCTTGCATGCAGCTGACCAGATACCATCACTGGCATCCTCTATAGGGTCCCAGGAGTAATTCCTGAATGCAGAGTTAGGAATTACAGAGCAATCCCTAAGGATCACCAGGTATGCCCACCCCCAAAAAAAAAGAAGTTAACTAAAAAAAAAAAGTTAACTCGTGGTTTTCAATTGCTGATTCATGGGCCAGTGCCAGTCTTCAAGGATTAAAAGGGCTGAGAATCCTGGGACAAAAATACCTTCTGTAATAATACCCGCCACGCAACTAGTCAGTAGCAAACATTTAACTATGCTCTTAACCTCTATGCCAGCCTATGTCCCATCAAGTTTTCCTGACCACAGGCCTGACTGACAGTCCAACCTCAGACAGTCCCCTCTGAAGTACCAGCACGTATGCGCCCTGCAGCCCATCAAAGGGGAATATTCCCGTCTGGAAACTGCTGATGGCTTACACTTACCCGGCCCCCTTCACATGAGGAGTGGTGAAGAAACTGGTGCTGGATGATCTCATGAAACGCTTTATCCAATTTGGTCCCAAACTCCTGTGTGTCAGTAGCCTAAATGGGCCAGAGACAGAATGTGCTGAGTCCTAGAACTGGTGACCAAGGGAAAAATACCCATAAAATGTGAAGAGAGTTTTGTATGTGAAGAGAGAAGGCAACAAATGACTGCCATCCCATTGTGTGAGGCGCTTCCTCAGCTCCTGCAGACACAGAAGGACGAGGAAGTCTTGGGCACTTGCATTGAGATGGTAGTTCAGGCTCTTCCCACTGCAGTTCCTAAGCAGAGTCCTTCCAACCTGGTCTTTGTCCTTCCTCCGTGGGAGGGGACTCCCCAGACGTGCATTGGTTTCTTAAGGAAATGTTCTCTAAGACATTCAGACCTGCTGAATAAGCAAGGCTGCTATGAGGACTGGACCCCAGACAGTCTTTTCTTTTGGTGAGGTGGGGAACAAAAGAATACTCTTTGCATACATGATATAGAATTTCTAGTTAAATTAGTGTCAACGGGAAAAGAGTAACCACCCAATATAAGACACTAATTTTACAAGCGAGAAACTGATATTCGAGAAAGAAGTGACCCAACTGACACAGTCGCCAGCCCAGATGCTAACACAGTACTGGCCCACTCTCTGGCGCTATCCTCGCAATCCAGAAAGTTGAAGCTATGAAAAAGGCTCTAGATTATAAAAATGTTCTAGTTTTGTCCCAGTAACTCCACTTAAGGAAATCTGTACTGGTAAATAACAGCCGCCTCCACTTCCCCAGCAAAGCAGGATATTCACATCAGGGCATTATAAATAGCTAATACTGAAGTACTGGTCCCGAGCGATAGCACAGCGGGAGGGCATTTGCCTTGCTTGCAGCCAACCCGGGTTCTATCCCCAGCATCCCATATGGTCCCAGGAGTAATTTCTGAGTACAGAGCTCGGAGGAACCCCTGAGCATCACTGGGTATGACCCAAAGAGAGAAAAAAAAAGTAATTTTCATATTGGTAAAAGTATAAATAAAATAAACACTGGTGACATGGTTTATTAAACAGATTAACAGTAGAGTATCAAGTAATACAAATTCTGAGACTAGGGTCTGGAGCAATAGTCCAGCGGCTAGGGCATTTGCCTTGCATCGCGGCCCGACCTGGGTTCGATCCCGGCATCCCATAGGGTCCCCTGAGCACCACCAGGAGTAATTCCTGAGTGAAGAGTCTGGATTAACCCCTGAGCATTGCCAGGTGTGACCCAAAAAGCAAAAAAAAAAAAAAAAAAAAAACTAATTCTGAGACTAATTAAATCGAGGAAAATATCAAATTGTATATGAAAATAGAATAAGCTGATTATTACTATATAATCAGGTATGAGATAATATACAAAAAATTAAAATTATAGTGGTAAAATTACCATTTATATTTGTATTTTGTACTGTCTTTTCATGTGTATTTTGTACTGTACTTCCCAAAAGGAAGCAACTAACCTGGAATAAATCTCTACCACTCTGACAATACCAACTATAACACTTTCCTGAAAGAGAGGAGCAACACCCGCCTTATTAAGGGCCTCCATGTGCTCTGACCAGCCTATCAGCGTCCGGCTCGTGCTCAGACCAGCCTATCAGCGTCCGGCTCGTGCGGCCGCAAGCGGCCGCGCAGTTCATCAATAAATGCTGGACTTAGAGATGCCTACAAGAGTATGTTACCTGCATGGCAGAGCTTGGCAAGCTACCCGTGTTGTATTTGATATATATGCCAAATACCAGTAACAATTACAGACCTCATTCCGGAATGGATTGAGGCTCTTTATGTTCCTGGAGCAAGCAGATGCCTTGGGCTCTACTCGCATGAGACAGGACATATGGAGATGTTACTGGGGCCCGCTCGAGCAAATCTATGATGAACGGGAAGACAGTGATACAGTGATACAGTGATGTGCTCTGCGGCTGCACACTGAGCCTCACCTTCACAGGGGCCTGTGACATGCTGTTCCTTTCCCCAATAACTGATGAGGTGGGCTGGCGCAACAGCACAGCGGGAAGGGCGTTTGCCTTGCAAGCGGCCAACCTGGGTTCAATCCCTGGCATCCCATAGAGTCCCCGAGCACTGTCAGGAGCAATTCCTGAGGGCAGAGCCAGAAGGAACCCCTGAGCATTGCTAGGTGTGACCCCAAAAAAGCCATCATCATCATCATCATCGTCATCATCATCATCAATCATCATCATTATCACAACTAATGAAGCTTAGAGAATCGGAGGACAAGCCTAAATCCATAAATCCAATTAGTAAATGAGAGTGAGACCTGAACTTGGGCCTCTAGTTTTAAATCTTGTTGGGGCTGGAAAGATAGTGCAATGGGCCGGGTGCTTGCCTTGTAAACAGCTCACTTGGATTTAATCCCTGGCACCCCATGTGGCCCCCCAAGTCCATTAGGAATGATCTCCAAGCAGAGTCAGGAATAAGCCCTGAGCACCACTGGGATGGCCCCAAAACAAATTGTGTGAAGCCACTCCTTACTGCCATGACATGCGGTATTACGGTTTGATTATTTCCGGTGTATTCTGTCACCTTAAGGTAACAGAACATTTTTCAAAAAGGAAATGGGAATCACTCACCTAATCCCAGTTCTGTTTGTAACTAGCTGTGTGGCCTGAAAGAATTTTACATTTTTTCTAATTTATGGAATACCCATACCACTACCCAGTCACAAATATTTCTTTTTGTGGGGGAAGAGGTTATTGGAGCCACACTTAGTAGAACTCAGGGCGTACTACTAACTCTGTGCTAAGAGGTCTCTTGAAGGGGTGGCACATGTCGGCATGCAAGGCAAGCCCGTACTCTCTGGTCCTCAACAAGTATTTCTTTTGCTCATTTGTTTGTTTGGATGGTTGGTTTGGGGGTCACAATCCCTTACTGTCTCTCCGGCCCTCAACAAATATTTCTTAGAATTATTGCCAAAGGCCTGGTACTATGTAGAACCACAGCAAGGTCAAATGAAATACCATTTCAAAAAAAAAAAAGAAAGAAAGAAATACCATTTCTAGAAACACAGTACACATGGCCCAGAGTCAGAAGTCCTACTTCTGAGCATTCCCACTACCTTACTCACTTGCAGAGTCTGGAGACAGATGTTTCGGAAGTTGCTACTGGTGCTTCCAGTCACGATGGCAAAATAGAATTCACAGCCACCGAGAGGGAGGCCTGCAGTGTCTGATGAGCCTAGGGAACATAACCAGCAGGGAGCTAAAGTTTATAATCACAAACAGCTGGTTGGGAGAATTCCAAAGGGACCAAAGGCTTCAGTCAGAGGCAACCTCAGTAGCTCCTCTCCATCCAACAGCACTTATTAAGATCATGACACAGAAAGAACACTCAGGACTGAAGCAAAACATTCCTCCCTGTCAGAGCTGACAGCAACGACACATACTTGGAACATGCAAATAGTAAGACACTGGACAACGAAACCAATAAACTTATCTAGAAACAAAAGCCTTATGCTTTGCTCTTTTAGTGTGCATTCTCCCTTCGCAGCAATGGAAATATGAAATAAGAAACATAATACCAAAGTTAAACAGGATGGAAGAATTCGTAAAGTCACATAGAGAAAATACATTGTAAGGATTAGGGAAAAGGGGGAGTAACATAAGACCCAGTAAGACAGGACACGGGGATGTGGCTCAGTAGTCAAGTTCACGCCCTGCGCACATGAGGAATTCACTCGCTGCTTCTGTTTTGGGCCACAGCCAGTGGTGCTCAGGTTTACTGCTGGCTCAAGGATCACTCCTGGCAGTGCCTGGGCACCATAATGGGATGAAGGGGACAGAATCCCAGGTCATTCACATGCAAGGCAAGTACGTGACCCACTGTACTATCGCTTCGGTCTGAGTTCGATCTCCAGAACTGAGGGTAGAAGGTGTTTGGGGAGAGGGACGGAGCCATTTAGTGCAGTGGCAGCTTCAGAGGCATGGGTGTGAAGGAGACATGCACAGTAAGGAAAAGGCACAGCACCAGTCAGTTTCCACTGGGTTTTGCTTTGTCCCTACTTACTCAAAGGTCACCTAGTACCCACGAGTGTAGTTTTACTGGGTGAAACTACAGAGCAGACCATGAGTGCAATGTACAAGACCAGCCAGTGAAGAACACAGGAAGAGGCGTTACAGAAGGCAGGTTCTCAGGCTCCGTCTACTATATAGTTTAGCTTCTCTTCATTTCCTCCTTTTTTAGGCTGTTGGGAGGAGCATGTGGTACCCGGGATTGGGCAGGGGGCCTGACAAATACCAGTCCTGTGCTCTAGCACTTGAGCCATCTTCCTGGCTTTTCGCTACCTGTTCCTTGGAGAACAGAAGGGCTGGGAGCATCTGGCGTACCTTGGTAGCCAGGCGATGCTGCTCCAGCGTGCGGTCCACAGCGAGCTGGAGGGAATTCTGCACCGCGCTGTGGCTCTCCGTGAGGATGCTACTGAGGTGAGTTGTGAGCCAAGTGTGGAGGCCTAGGAGAGAGAATACGGTGCCACATCAAGATGGCTGTTCCAGGGCCGGAGCAATAGCCCAGCCGGGTAGGGGCGTTTGCCTTGCATGTGGCCGCTCATCCCGGCCGGGTTCGATCCCCCGCATCCCATATGGTCCCTGAGCACTGCCAGGAGTAAATTTCTGAGTGCAGAGCCAGGAGAAACCCCTGAGCATTGCGGGTGTGACCCAAAAAAGAAAAAAAAAAGATGGCTGTTCCTGTGCTCTGAGTCAGGACTGGGAGCAGGAAAGAGGCCTCTTCTTCCAAGAAGTCACTTCTGCCTATCCAGTTGCTTTTATAAAGGGGTGGGGGGACCTTTCAACTTACAAACTCACCCACTTCCCACTTACAACTATAAGACATTTCAGGAAATTTTAAGGGAAGAGTAACATTTTTTCTTTTTTGGGTCACACCTGGCAATACTCTGGGGTTACTCCTGGCTCTGCACTCAGGAATAACTTCTGGCAGTGCTTGGGGGACCATATAAGATGCTGGGAATCGAAACAGGGTAGGCAATGTGCAAGGCAAAAGCCCTCCCGCTGTGGTATTGCTCCGGCACTGGTTTTTTAAAGGATCAAATGGGGATCCTGCTGAATCCTCTCAGAAACAGAAACAGACATCACATCCTATAAAGTGATACTGCTGACACCCAAGCAGAGAGGAGGGAGGGAGAACCCAGGGACAGGGGGTCTATGCAGTCCTGCCTACTTCCCGGAGCAACATGGCACCGACTGTGGCAGCCACTGTCACTGGCCGCATGTCAATCCTTCCAGAGGCGCTACAGCACAGGAAAAGTAAAATGTCGGCTTACAAAGGAACGAACAATTTCTGTTATGTGACCCTGGTAAAGGGGGACTCTCTCATCGTTAACCATGGCACCACCACTCAGCATGATTCAGAAAAGTGAGCACGTGAGAGCAATGGGCAAAATATGTCACCGGACAAAAGGTCAGTGTAGACGAGCCTGACCCAACACACGACAGGGAGTTCAATAATCACTCTGAATCAGGATTTCTTTTTCCTCTTGTTTTTTTGGCTCTTCCCTGGAGAGTCTGTTCACAGGTATTAAGAAAAACGGTCAAAAGCTAACTGGCCTTTCTTGGGGGTGTAGGGCAGAAGAACATTTCCCATGCTGAGATACCATGCCTTCCTGAAAGGGAAACTGTTAGGTGGCAGCTCACAAGGAGCCTGGAACTGGAGTCAGGAAAACAAGATTCTAGGTTCAGTTTACAACTAGCCCAAGCCACCTCCCCTTTCACCCCGCAGCACAGATTCGGCCTCTAACATGTGCTTTACATCAGGTGTGCTGTGCAAATAAACTAGGGGCATGGGAAAGTCTGCTGAAATAGAGCTGAAATGGATGGTACAATATTCAGAGGGATGGTACAAATACTGAGGCATGATTCGAATCATTGTTTTCTGTAATCTGGGCCTAAAGAATAGCCTCAAGAAATCAGTTAGGCCCCTTCTGAAAGCAGACATTTAATTTAAAAGCTACAAGTTTGTTCCTAAAACTGCTGATACCACCAGATGCTTTTATGGTTGTGGCAAAATAACAAGTTAATCATAGAAAGTTACCATGACAAGGTGGGCAGAAGGCCAATGAAGTGATTTTTTAAAGACACATGGAAACAGGCTGTAGTTCTGTACAATCTGTTTCCTGGGAGGGCTAGAGAAGGCTTTCAAGGATATGAGAAAGAAGGAAAGAGGAGAGAAATTATCTCAATCTCTCTCTCTCCATGGCCACCTTCCCTCACTGTGCGTCTAAGGCTAGTCCTACAATCCCAGGTGAAAGATTTACTTTACTTTTTGTTTCTTAATTATAGGCCACACCAAGCAGTCCTATGAGACTTTTCTTGAGCTGTGTTCAGGGATTGCTGGTGGCAATGTCTGAGACCATGCAATATCAGGACTCCTTTATGTAAAGCTGTAACTCACTCCTGTCCATTGAGCTTGCTCTCTCTCTCTCTCTCAAATATTTATATATTTGGGGGGCATTTGGGCTACACCTGGTGATACTCAGGGGTTACTCCTGGCTCTGCACTCAGGAATCACTCATGACATCAGGCTCGCAGGTCACTTATGGTGGTAGTTGGGGAACTGCAATGTCAGGAATGAAACCTGGGGCTCCTGTATGCAAAGCTTCCATTCCTAATCCTCTGTGCTATCCCCTCAGCCCTGTTGTTGAAGTTTAGGAGGGCACTGAGAAATGCTTGAATTTATAGCAAGGGTTCAATTGAAAAAAAAATTTAAGCTAACCCACACTCACAGTTTTTTTTTCAAACTTTAGTATATTTAAGAATCACTTAAGAATCTGTTCACGGGGCCAGAGCAATAGCACAGTGGGTAGGGCATTTGCTTTGCACACGGCTGACCCAGGTTTGATCCCCCGGCATCCCATATGGTCCCCTGAGCACTGCCAGGAGTAATTCCTGAGTGAAGAGTCAGGAGTAACCCCTAAGCATGGGCAGGTGTGACCCAAAAAGCAGAAAAAAAAGAAAAAAATCTGTTTAAGTGTTGCAGGACTCCTAAGGGCCGCTGCATCTGCTCTGGATTGCCTCCCGCAAATCACTCCGTAGATAAGGGGGTAGTCTAAATGTGGCAGTTTATCCGACCATGTATGCTGTACTAGCTGGTATAAATATTCTCCCATGCTACCACAATCATCGTGGGACTAGCTAGATCTTACCAGCATATTAGCCTGGCCATGGGACACCTAAGTAATTAGACCAGAGAGAAATGCTGTTTGCTTCCAAGCAAACAAGCATGGCTCCCTGATATACTCAAAGGCAACTAAAATATAAAACTACAATGAAGTAGAGGAGACTTGTGAAGGCTTGGAGAAATATTTAACTGGCATTGGTGTTGGTCTTTGGTACAGAGACATGCCATCTCAGAAACCCCTTCTCTACACTACAAAGGCATTCCCAAGCAGATTTCGGCTCAAAACATTAGCACAGTAAAGGCCCTAGGTGAGGTGCAGGGAGGGATTACCTAAGGGCATTGGACCCTCCCTGCTTTCCATAACAGTGGGAGGAAGGTCTGAGTTACAGGGATATAAACTAGCCGGTTCCCGCTCTCCCTTCCTTCTTCTTTGTGGGATCTCTCCCTGTGAGCGTTCATTCCCCTTGGAAGCTTTTACACGTGGTGGTCGCCATCTTGGCCTACACGTGGCTGGGGTTCTAGCCTGGAATCCTAAGCATCGGGTTTTTCCTTTTGCTGATTTGTATGCCTGAACCTGTGATAAGTAAAGCCTTTTAAAACTGCATCGGATTCCTGAGTTTTCATCCGTTCCTCGCTGGCTCCGGAGGTAGAAGGGAACTCACTTCCGGCACTGTCGGGGACCCGGCGGAGCGCCCGACATTTAAGTATAGACTTTCTGGGTCTTAAGTTACAACACAAAGGGCAGGATATTCGCCTTGCATGTGACCAACCTGGGTTTGATCTCTGGCACCCCATATGGTCCTGAGCCTGCCAGGACAGCAGAGCCAGGAGTAAGACCTGAGCACCACTGGGTATAGTCAAAACCCAAAAAATAATAAAATGCAGATTCAAAATTATACCAGATAATACCAGATAATTATATTATAAATGAGTTCATCTGCGGCCCGAGAGCCCCCCATGTCCAGATAACCTGCTGTTTCTGGCGCATGTGTACTGCAGAGCACAGCAGTGAAATCACCGCTTTCCCTCTAACAGAACACTCCTGCTAGTACGCTGCCATCCATCTGTTCACTTGATCATTTGACATCCCATTATTCATCGATTTGCGCGAGCGGGCACCAGTAACATTTCCATTTGACCCTATCACGTGCCAGTGTAGCCCAATGGCATCTGCTTGCTTCTATTAGTTAACTGTCAAATGTGCCCCCTTGTAGGCCTGAATGAGGACAATGTCTCTCTTCCCAGATGTGACCATCAAACAAAAACATTTATAGCAACACACTGGAGCTTCTCCTCATGCTGTACTCAAGTTGCACCAGGCCACATGCATCAAAGTCAAGTGCGGTTGATGATATTTCTTAGTTCCCCTGGTCAGGCAGAAGGACACTGACCAGTACTCAAACTTGGATGTCCATCAGAACCACTGAGAAGCTTACAAAAACATATTGAGAGGTTGGAAAGATGGTTCCAAGGGCCAGAGTGCTTGCTCTGTTTGTGGGTTCCAACCCCAGAGCTGCAAGATCCCCCAAAGACCACTGTTAGTGGCCACCCAGCACTGCACCAAGCACAGTTTTTAAGCTCTATGCTGGGAGTAAGGCACCCCCCCCCAACAGGCACCACTAGAGTGTCCCCAAAACAACAAATCAGGGGCTGGAGAGATAGTATAGCAGGTAGGGTGCTTGCTTTGAACATAGCCAACCCCAGTTCAATCCCTGGAACCCCAGATGGTCCTGGTCCTGTGAGCCCCATCACGACTGATTTCTAAGCGCAGAGCCAATAGTAATCCCTGAGCTTTAGATGTGCTCCAAAAGCCAAAAAGCAAGCAAATAATTTAAAGAACAGGGCCGGGCGATAGCCCAGCGGGTAGGGCTTATGCCTTGCACGCGGCCGACCCATGCTGGCCTGGGTTCGATCCCGGCATCCCATATGGTTCCCCGAGCACCGCCAGGAGTGATTCCTGAGCGCAGAGCATTGCCGGGTGTGACCCAAAAAAGCAAAAAAAAAAAAAATAAAATAAAGAACATAATAAAATACAATAAAAACTTTGATACCTAAACCTTATCTCAGTGTAAGGAATCAGAATCCTTCTAAGCACCACGCATTTTAGGAAATCCCAGGAGCCATCCATCTGAGATAATAATACACAGACTAACCCCATCTAAGAAAGAGATTTTTTTTTTTTTTTTTTGCTTTTTTGGGTCACACTCAGTGACGCTCAGTGGTTACCTCCTGGCTCTGCACTCAGGAATCACTCCTGGCAGTGCTCGGGGGACCATATGGGATGCCGGGGATCGAACCCGGGCCGACACAGGCCAGCCGCGTGCAAGGCAAGCGCCCTACCCGCTGGGCTATCGCCTCCGCCCCAAGAAAGAGATTTCTATCAAGGAAGTGTCTGCTGATTTCCGACGAAATGAATCTGCACTACCATCCTTCAGTGATGCACCAAAAGCAGAGGTTGGGCACCGAGGATGGCGGATGGTAATAAAGCTCATGCATTTGATGTTAAGACCCGGGGGTGCAGGGAAAGATGGAGGAGAGGAGAGGGAGGGAGCGAGGGAAAAGACAGAGATCTTGTCTACAGAGCATATAATTAAACTTTGTAAGCAAGGATTTTATTGACTTTTTGTTGTTTCTGGGCCACACCCGGTGATGCACAGGGTTACTCCTGGCTCGGCACTCGGGAATTACTCCTGATGGTGCATGGAGGACCATATGAAATGCTGGGGAGTGAATCTAGGTTGGCTGGTGCAGACAAGCACACTGCCCACTATGCTCTTTTTCTTTATCCTTTATTGACTTTTTCCCTACAGAAATATATTTAACTCAGGGCTGGAGCAATCGTCCAGCAGGGAGGGTGTTTGCTTTGCATGTGGCTGACCAGGGTTCACTCACTAGTATCCCATATGGTACCCCAAGCACCTCCAGGAGTGATTCCTGAGTGCAGAGCCAGGACTGACCCCTTTATATATATATATATATATATATATATATATTTTTTTTTTGTGTGTGTGTGTATGTATACATATGTATATATGTATATATACACATATATGTATATATGTATATATACACACACACATATATACACACATATATATACATATATACACACATATATATATACATACACACACTCACATGTATACATCACCTAAACTATCCCTTTATTTATTCTTTCATGCTTTCCTCTCTTTCTCTTATTTTTTTTGCATCACACTGGCGGTGCTGAGAGCGACTCCTGGTTTGGTGTCTGGAGAACCGTGTGGTGCTGGGGTCTAGTTCAGGGGTCCTACAGGCAAAGTGTGTGCTTCAGACTCTAAGCTATACCCCTGGTCCTTTTTCTTCATCCTCTTTATATTTAAGCTTGCCCGAGCTGGTAGCTCCTTTCTTTAATACCTACCCCAGAGTTCCATGTGCTGGACTGGAAGTCCACTGTGAAAATCCACAAAGAGAAAAAGCAGCAGAGTTTGTCCCTGAGGGTCCATATGCTGATACTGACCACTTTCACTGGATTCCACCTGGTAACTCACATCTGGAAGCACAGAGTCTAGAGATAAGATCCCACACAGCACCCATGGTTAGTAAAGCCTCTAAAGTCTAAGTGAATCTAAAGCCTACATCCGAAGAAGGCTCTGAGAGACCTAAATTTGAACAGTCATTCCCTCCTGAATCTGTTTCTAGTCACATGATGGATGCAAATAATTGTGACTCATAAGAAGAACATCAAAATAACTGGGTGTGCAAAATGCAAACCAAATAACACACCTCAGAATTTTCTGGGAAGCATTATGCAATCAATTTATTCATTTTTTATGCAATTTTCTAAGGTAGATATCATGAGCAGAGGCAAAGTGGCAATGATAAACGCTTGCCATGTGCCGGGTACGATACTAAATTCCTGTCATGTTCTAGGTATCAGCCTATTTTTCTTCTCTCTCTCTTTTCTCTTATGCCTTACTACACTGATTCCAAAATATTCTTTTAAGCACAGTACCACAGGATATTAGTAATCACAGTGATCGAATGCACTACAGTCACTGTTGTCCTTTACATTACAAGCAGAATAATCCTAAACTCCACCCAGGACCGTGCAGAGATATAGCTACATGATGTAGCTATGAGCTCTGTCTTTTAGAACAATAAGGATAGAGATGATGACACATTTTTCTACAGTACTCATTTCCAAAATAAACTCCCCTCAGGAGGGGAGGCAGTTGAGTCCCCACCCTGCCAGAGTGCTGGCAGCCACACTCACAACCCACAGCTTCCGCCACTCAACAGTCCAACTCCACTGTCTCACAATTAATCTCTGCAGAGACACCCAACTGTGAAAATTCAAGGTATACCAATTTTTAGATGGATAACTCTGGGGTCTTCTCAGAGTACAGGCAGGCAGCCTCCCTACACACCTGCCCCACACATCCAGAGGCCCCGGCAGCTATACCCACAGTCCAGACACTACCATATCAACTCACCCATCTCCCAGTTCTGCAAACCCTGATATTTCTTTTCTTTCTTTCTTTCTTTTTTTTTTTTTTTTTGCTTTTTTGGGTCACTCCCGGTGACGTTCAGGGCTTACTCCTGGCTCTGCACTCAGGAATTACTCCTGGCGGTGCTCGGGGGACCATATGGGATGCCGGGGATCGAACCCGGGCCAGCACAGGCCAGCGCTGGCCGCGTGCAAGGCAAACGCCCCACCCACTGGGCTATTGCTCCGGCCTCCAAGCCCTGATATTTCTAACCCTCCAATTTCCACAACACTGACATCCCGGTAGGAGCACAGCACCTTAGGCAGGACAGTAACAGAGAAGCCAACAAAACTCAACAAAAACAGTAACACAGAAGGCTCAGCTAGCAACAAACAGCTCAGCAAAACCGCAGACAAGGAGTTAATGACCCAATGGGAAGATATAACAATTTTCAAAACTTTCTTTTACTGGAGTATATTTTGATAATTTCATTAACCACTTAGTTATTAAAAGCAAGATAACACATTCTTGTGTGCCTACTAAGGAGGGTGGTTGGGGACAATGGTGGAGGGAAGAGGGCTCTGGTGGTGGAAATGGTGTTGGCACTAAGAATCCCCCATAACTGTATTATGAAAAACTCTGCAAACGATGGTATGAAAAGCAAAACAACGACACGGAAGAAAATCACGCGATCAGCTGCTATACAGATGGAACTGGAGAGTGAAGTTAATCAGAGGGAGAGAGACTGACACAGAATGATCTCAATTATATGTGGGACATAAAGAAACCTAATAGAGGACTAACAAATGCCCTAAAGCAATAGAAACACAGACCCAGAGAACTGGCCTTCAGCAGGAAGCAGGCTGGGGGGGTGGGGGAGAATATGACAGGAAAGAGAACACTACAGACGGTGCAGTGAGGTGGTCAACCAGAAGAAAGGGGTGCTGAGAGGTGTATATGCGAAGATATACAGGAACAGTAAACCACAGTGCGAAAGTTAAAAGAAACTGTCATCGAAGCAGGCTGGAGGGTGGGAGGAAAGGGAGGCACTGGTGAGGGAAGTGGAGCCTGGTGACGGGACTGGCAGTGTAATGCTTTCCTAAAATCCAATCATGAA
The DNA here is from genome assembly GCA_021461705.1 of Cryptotis parvus. Taxonomy (NCBI): domain Eukaryota; kingdom Metazoa; phylum Chordata; class Mammalia; order Eulipotyphla; family Soricidae; genus Cryptotis; species Cryptotis parvus. Next base: position 124,278 of record JAJIBD010005993.1, read on the forward strand.
TAACTTTGTAATCCACGGTGACTAAATAAAATTTAAAAGCCAGCGTTCAAAGGGTTCAAGCAAACAACAGGCTCAAGATGTCTGGCTCCCTGGGCAGCAGCTCGAAGCTGCGAACCCCTTGTTCCAACCCTATTTGTTGGGCACGATACAGCATCCAACGCTGTCGCGGTTCCTCTGGCCTTGGGCCTGCGCCCGCACGGTCCTCTCTGGGTTACTAAGCTATGCCTATAGGCAACCTTACTTTTTATGTGGTGCTTTAAATTTATTCTACGTGCGCCACATGAATTTTGTTTTAGAAAACATTTTTCTTTCACAATAGCTTTCAAAAAAGATGCCACTGCTCCCGTACTCATCTTCCTCAAGCCCAAGTCAAGGATTGGGAAGACAGCTCTATTGGCTAGGGCGCATATTCTCTGTATGTAGGTCCCCAGATTCGATTCCTTAGGGGTCTGCATGGTCCCCTAAGCACTGCTGAAAGTGAGCTCCAAGCACCAAACTGTGAGTAGATTCTGAGCACCATCAGGTGTGGGCCCCTCCCAGTGGAAAGAGAAATGACCCAAGCTGACAGGTTAAGGTACAACAGAAATCTATTACCCAGTCCTGAGGATATAAACACCCAGAATAAAGGCAGTGCAGTGAGAGAGGAAACTCAGCAACAGTGTGTAATGCCCCAGCTATGCTTTGATGAACTGCTTACACTTGTTAGTCTAATTTCACATAGATTTCAATTTTGTTTTTTTTTTTTTTTTTGGGGCACAGCCAGCAATGCTCAGGGGTTACTCCTGGCTCTGCACTCAGAAATTACTCCTGGTGGTGCTCTGGGGACCCTATGGGATGCCGGGATTGAACCTGGGTCAGCCTATGCAAGGCAAACTCCTTCCCTGCAATACTATCGCTCTGGCACCCTCACACAGATTCTTAAGCTTGGCCAGATCCTGCTTCCAATCTCCAGCCTAAGCCATCAGATGACTAGGGCCTCATTTTATATGCAGCTGCCATTTACATTTCCCTGCACTGCTCTACTATTATCCAGGTTATTCATGTGTGTGAAGAAAGAAGGGGAAAAAAGAGGGGAAAGGAGAGATAAAATGGGGGCCGGAGCGATAGCCCAGCGGGTAGGGCGTTTGCCTTGCACGCAGCCGGCCTGTGCCGGCCCGGGTTCGAGCCCCGGCGTCCCATATGGTCCCCGCTCACCGCCAGGAGTGATTCCTGAGTGCAGAGCCAGGAGTAACCCCTGAGCATTGCCGGGTGTGACCCAAAAAGCAAAAAAAAAAAAAAAGGAGAGATAAAATGTGTGAAAGAGGGGGCCGGAGCGATAGCCCAGCGGGTAGGGCGTTTGCCTTGCATGCGGCTGGCTTATGCCGGTCCAGGTTCGATCCCCAGCTTCCCATATGGTCCTGGCCCCTGAGCACCGCCAGGAGTAACTCCTGAGTGCAGAGCCAGGAGTAACCCGAGCTCCGCCGGTGTGACCCAAAAAAAGCAAAAAAAAATAAATGTGTGAAAGAGAAAAACAGGTAAAGGAAGAGGAGGAAAGGGGGGAGAGGGAGAGAAAGAGAGAGAGAGGGAGGGAAGGAGAGAAAGAGACCTCTGTCTAAGTTGCAGTCCAAATTAGGCACCATACACAAGTGGTACTTCTTCCAGTCAAAGAAGTAAGAGGCATCTCTGAAGACAGTGGGAGCTGTCTGCTCCTGACTTGGCAGTATCAGAGGGAGGCCTGAAGGTCCATACAGAAATATGTAGAGTTATTAAGGAAAACTGACAATTTCCAGTTATGACTACATATTATGACTATATATTCTTTTGCATAAAACAAACATAACACTGACCTGGTTCACACTCCTAGAAATAAACTTGTGTGCTAGGCAGTTACATATTAAGCCTTTAACACACTGAAGATATTGTCAGGCTGACACAGTTCACACACTACTCTCCCCCCAATGTAAGTACCCAAGAGGCTTCTTTTTGGGTCTCGCTCAGGATCCAACCTCACCAGCGACATCAACACCAGATGACAATTACAACCTCCCTCCCATCACACAGCTGAGTTTCAGACACAGCTAACAGACCTTCAAAGGTAACATGACTCAGTTTAGAACCAGGAGTTTTGAGAGGCTGTAAACCCAGAATCTAAGAGGGCAGTGTCTGGTTTTGTTTTTGGTGGGCAAGTCACAACTCACGGTGCTCAGGGATTACTCCTGGCTTTGAACCCAGGAATGACTGGGTGGGGCCCAAGGGACCACATAGGTGCCAGGGTTAGAACTTAGGTCAGAAGCTGCAAGGTAAGCGCCTTACCCACTGTCCTGTGCCGCCAGCCCCTGTTAAGAGTTAACTATCTAAAGAGTCTAAATTCAATGGTATTTTCTTACTGCTATGGTTGGGCTTTACTCCCTCTTCGATTATTTCCATTTATTCCCTGTGTGATCTTTTTTTCTGGATTCCTTTCTTCTCTTCCTTTTTGGATTCTATTTCAGATGGGTATATTTTATAATTTAACTTTACTCTTTCTGGTTAGTTATAATTTTTTGTTGTGTTAATCTGGGAAGTGTTTTAACTTACCAGTCTACTTCCAAAGGATACTCTAACAGTTCACACACATACATTGTGTGAGAACCTTTCAATAATACACTTCATTTACCCATTCTTGATCTTTCTACTATTGTCACATTTTCCTTCCACCTGATAAGAAATGTAAGCTGTTGTTATTTTTAATTTAAGCAGTTATCTTTTAAAGAAATGTTAAAGGCTGGAGAGATAGTATACTTACATTGCATACTGTCAACTCCAGTTTAACCCCAGCACCGCACATGGTCCTTGATCCCTGAGCTCAAAACCCTGAGAAGGGCTAGGCATAGCCAACTGCTCTTGAAAATGGCATTTTAAAAACAGGAGGAAAATATATAGTGGGGATGATGCTCAGGAAGTTCTGGTGCCCTACTGGTGATTCTAGCTGACCAGGCTGGCAGTTCAGAGAAAGGACCAGAGTGCTGCTCAGATCCAGGGGCCTCTTGACCAACAGTGGCACATGCTGACGGTTCAGTGCTTGGGTCAGTGCTGTGGTGCCCTAAGCCCACGGACCACCAGGGCAACTCAGCGGGGGTAAGCTGATTAGCTGAAGCAAAACAACAACAACAACAACAACAACAACAACAACAACAACAACAACAACAACAACAACGCACCATGTAAAATATATTTATTCTAGGTTCACCTTACTCCTTTCTGGGTCACACCTGCTGATGCCCAGGGGTTTCTCCTGGGCTCTGCACTCAGAAATTACTCCTGGTGGTGCTTGGGGGACCATATGGATACCAGGGTTCGAACCCAAGTTGGCCATGTGCAAGGCAAGTGCCCTCCCTCTGTACTGTCGCTCCAGCCCCTGCCTCGCCCCTTAAATGCAGGCCTTTTGTTATACCTGCCCAAGTAAGAGCTGCTCTTAACAACACTTTCAAGTGCAGCAGGTGCTGAACTCTCTGGTCTTTCTGTCCTGTGTAGATCCACAGCTCACGTTAGCCTCTCAGCTATTTGCTTTACTCAGTAAGGAATTAGAGGCAAATGTCCCCTTCTCTCTCCCCTCCCTTATTTCTTTTCTTTGGGGGATTCACACCCTTGGTGCTTAGGGGTTACTCCGCGGTGCTTGGGGGCCAATGTGGTACAGCAATTGAGCCTGGACTCCCTACGTGCAAAGCATGTGCTTGGACCCTTTGAATTATCTCTCCAACCCCTTCTTTCTCTCTTCTATGTGATGCTATAGCATGGAAGAAATCCTTCCTATTCACTACCTCATCAATACTTTTATGCAGTTTAATAATTCATTCAACCTTTGTCTTAAAGAGGACAGCTTGGGGCCGGGAGCGATAGCCCAGTGGGTAGGGCATTTGCCTTGCACGCAGCCGGCCCATGCCGGCCTGGGTTCGATCCCCGGCATCCCATATGGTCCCCCAAGCACCGCCAGGAGTGATTCCTGAGTGCAGAGCCAGGAGTAACCCCTGAGCATTGCCGGGTGTGACCCAAAAAAAAAGAAAAAAAAAGAGGACGGCTTGTGTAAACTGTCTAGTTTTTTTTTTTTTGTTTTGTTTTGTTTTTTTGTTTGTTTTTTTGGGTCACACCCGGCAATGCTCAGGGGTTTCTCCTGGCTCTGCACTCAGGAATCACTCCTGGTGGTGCTCGGGGACCATATGGGATGCCGGGATCGAACCCGGGCTGGCATGAGCCGGCCGCGCAAGGCAAACGCCCTACCCGCTGGGCTATCGCTCCGGCCCCAAACTGTCTAGTTTTTTATTGTTGAAACTAAAATCTCTCCAGTTTTCATAGCTGGCTAATCTCTTCACTAAGACATCTTTTTCCTAGACTCTTTTTGGTGCTTTTTTTCTTCCTTTTCTTTTTCTGAGGAATTAAGCAAATGTCCACCCAGAAGACATGTGAAACCACACTGGGAAATGAAGCAGCTGGCTTAGTTCTGGCATTAACTAAAGACATTAACTTCTGCACCCCCACAGGCTTCTCCCTGGAAGCTCTCTAAAAGCGGGTCCCTGCAACCCTGTGGATGGGAGGAGGCCCGTCTCGTGGCCCCCTCTTTACTGCCCTGTAATGGCTGCCCTGAAAACTGTCCCCACACCCTCAGGAGAAGGACAGCTGAGTTCTCCTTCACTGAGGGTCTGTATCACCCGCTGGGTACTCTGATGGCCATGTAATGCCTAGGGAATTCCAAATAATAATCCCATCATTCCCTTTCTTTATTTGCTTACTTTATCTTCACTGCACTGATAACCACCTGACATCTTTTATTTATTAAATTTTCCAACTAAACTGTTATCTCTAAGGGGACAGAAAATTTGTCTTACTTTTTGGTGATCAGGATGAGCAGGAAGAAACTCATATTTTACTTTAAATTATTCCATATGATCTATACATTAAGAAAAGCCACATTGGGAACCGGAGAGATAGTACTGTGAGGGAGGGTGTTTGCCCTGCACATGGCTGAGCCCGTTCGATCCCCAGCATCCTATCTGGTCCCCTGAGCACCACCAGGAGTGGTCCCTGAGTGCAGGGATAAGACAGGAATAAGGCGTGAGTACTGCTGGTGTGACCCAAAAAAATAAAAAAACAGGGGGAAAAGATGCCATGTTTTGTCCCAGAGAGATATCACAGTGGGTAAGGAGTTTGCATGTGGTCAACCTGGGTTCAATTCCCAGCACCCATATGATTTGCTGAGCATCAGCAGGAGAGACTCCTGAACATAGAGTCAGAAGTGATGCCTGAGCACAGAGCCAGGAGTAATCCCTAAGTATTGCTGAGTGAGGCCCAAAACCAAGAAAAACAAAAGGCATGTTTTTAAATACAAAATAATGTTTGTGCACTGACTTTTTCAACATTCTGTTCTTTCTCTTCCTGAAAGATGGTCTCAGCTGATATTTTATTATCCCTTGACCCTTCTTCAATTCTTGCTCCTTCTACTCTATCCCTCATACTCCGCTACCCTCAGTCATACCATGATGAACTGGCTCCCGCACTACACTGATTTCTCCCAGAGATAAGTCTCTTCTCCAATGATCATCACTTCACCTCAGGCTCTCAGCATCTCTGACCCAGTTTACTCACCCATTTGCTTATTGATAAACAATAAACCTACCAGCTTCTCTCTCCCATTCAGCCTGTGTAGCACTGCGAGAGTTCCCTAACATGTTCCATGGCTTTCCTCTATGCAGAGAAGAAAGTTCACACTGCTCAGAGTGGTGTAAAGATCCCTACATTGAATGCCAGCCTCATCTCTCACTCTGGCACCATATATCCCCTGCCTTAGAAAAGTTGGATTATAAGGAAAGCGCAAGGCATATGGCACACTGAATAGATTCCAGGGTTTTCCCCTAGGTTTTTAGGGGTGGCTCCTACTGGGTTTAGAAGTCCCAGGGACCCCAATCTGGCCATTCTTAGCCAACTGTGCCAGGGGTTTAATATAAGGCCCCAAGGATATGGTGCTACTTGGTCCTGGGTGCCAGAGACTAGCTGGGCCACTCTGACAGTAATCAGAGGCCTCTAGTGCCACAACCAGCAGTTTCGAAGGCCTCCAGCACTGCACCTGAAACTCCGGGGCACCACATGGTGCTGGAGATCATGCAGCCATGTGCTCGAACACCTGTGCTATCCGTCTGGTCCTACAGCTTTCAATTTTATGAAAAAAACCTCATGCTTTTCATAGTAGTTTCTTGCTTTTATACAAATCATTCTCTGCTTCTGGACAGAGTTAAGGCTTTTTCTAAGTACTGACATAAAAAATCCATTTCAAAGACAATTAGATGAATTCTGTCACCAAAAAGGATATAGAAACTGAAAGAATCCCACTCCATTCATTGGCAATGACCTTTGGGCAGGGACACAGAGCAGCAGCTGGAGTCAGTACCAGCTCTCCCAGCAAGCCCATCTCGGTCACACCGTCAGCGGTAGAAAGCATTACCGGACGTCCAAGCACAGGATGGATTCTACTGCAGAGTAATTTTGTTGTACCATATTTTCGTAAACTGCAAAAAACAGAAAACAAATTTAGCATCCCCCACCCCTCTTAAACTTTTAAAGGGCAGGACCAGAGTGATAGCACAGCAGGGAGGGCATCTGCCTTGCACACAGTTGATCTAGGTTCAATCCCTGGCATCCCATATAGTTCCCTGAGCACCGCCAGGAGTAATTCCTAAGTGCAGAACCAGAAGTTACCCTGAACATCACAGGGTATGACCCAAAAAAGAAAAAAATAATTAAAGGGCATTCAAAATTCCTTTCATAACCTCTAAAACATATGTATCACCAGGTAACCTGCCATATCAGGCTTTTTAAAAATAAACAACATGCGTCCCATTCAGAAAATGACAAGCAGTACAAAGAGCAAACAAAGGAAATTTCAGGAATGGTGTCTTTAGCTCTTGCTTTAGCTGCATATATTTTATTTTATTTTATTTATTTATTTATTTTTTGCTTTTTGGGTCATACCCGGCAATGCTCAGGGGTTACTCCTGGCTCTGCACTCAGGAATCACTCCTGGCGGTGCTCGGGGACCATATGGGATGCCGGGATCGAACCCTGGCCGGCATGAGCCGGCCGCGGCAAGGCAAACGCCCTACCTGCTGGGCTATCGCCTCCGGCCCCATAGCTGCATATATTTTAGAAGTTTATTTCCCTCACTAATAAGGTTCTCAGGCTGGAGAGACAGTACAGGGGATAGTGTCCAGTCATTCATGTGGCCCACTAAGGTTCCATCCCCACATCCCATGTGATTCCCCCGAGTACCACCAGGAGTAATTCCTGAGTGCAGAGTCAGGAGTAACCCCCATGGGGTCTGGGAAGTAGTCCAGTGGTAGGGCATTTGCCTTGCATGCAGCCAACCCGGGTTCGATCCCGGGATCCCATATGGTCCCCCACGCAGTGCCAGGAGTAACCCCTGAGCATTGCTGCTGGGTGTGACCCAAAAAAGCAAAAAAAAGAAAAAAAAAAGAAAAAACCCTGAGTATTACCAGGTGTGGTTCCAAAACAAAACAAAACCAAAGACCCCTCTATAGTTCTGACCACTGTTTCCAATATCATTCAAAATTAGCATTATGGGACTCAGGGGAGTCCTGGTTCATAAGTAGCCTAAAATTGTGGGTCGCCCTTCCCCCTCCATCTTGTCGGACCTGGTGGCCCTGCCGGCGAGCTGCCCACGGGCCAGCACAGGGCCTCACGGAAGGCTGGGGAGGCTGGCGCCGGCCTGCGCCGGGCCTAGCTGACCATGGAACCCCGAGGAGGGCAGATGGGTTTTGGGAGTGGGCCGTCGCCTCTGAGGGGTCCCGGAAGCAGCCGGATGTGACTCCGCCCACCACACTAGCTACCATTTTTGCTGTCCGACGCTGCGAACGGCCTCAGACCAGATCAACAGAGCAAAGCCAGTTCGAGCCCAGGTCGCGGCCGCAAGCGCCGTCGGCGGTCCACTAAAAATAGTGAAACAGTGATGTCTTTTAATGCATTGCATTCAACGAAGTGCAGGAAAGTTTGTTGGGAAGGAGATATAAAGAGGAAAGAAATGACATACAGAACTCGCCAAGTGGTTGGAGGTGGGGAGGCCGGGGGGAGGTGGGGTCATTGGTGATGGGAGATGGGTTTGGGCGGAGGGTGCGTGTTGGAACACTGTAGAACCAAAAGCTCTACCTAGCATCTTTCAATAAAAAAAGGTGGAATCTTCCACAAACACGTGGGAATCAGTGGTTGGGTAGGACAGAGAAGAGAACAGTGTGCTAATATTTGTCAAAAATGATAATATCAGTCTAGAACTGAGCATTGAATATAGGAAAAAGATATACATGATGATCTCTGAATGTATGTATTGCAATCCACAATGTGTAAGAGAAGAGATAAAGAATTTGCCATAGAGGCGGGCTGGGGGAGGGAAGTGGGGACATTGGTGTTGGGAAATGGGCACTGGTGGAGGGATGGGTGCTGGAACACTGTATGACGGAAACCCAAACATGAACATCTTTGTAATTGTATATCACATGGCGGTGTAATAAAATATTTAAAAAAAAAAATAAGTAGCCTAAAATTGTCCTTGTGGACTTACCCGTCTGCCCTCACATATTCAACATCTTACCCTGAAGAGGTCTCATGAGAAAAACTTTTATCTTTTTAGTATAAAGAATCTAGCTGGAATAGAATTGAGTATGGAAAGCAGGTAAAGAAATCTACATGATAACCCTTCATGTCTTGTTTGCAAAACACAAAAGGAGGGAGAGAAAGTGAGAAACAAGAAAATTGCCAGCCACAGAGGCAGTTTGTGGGGGGAAACAGGGCACACCAGTGTTGGGAAATGTGTACTGGTGGAGGATGGGTGTTGGAACACTATGACTGAAACCCAATCATGAACAGTTTTGCAATGGTCTACTGCATGGTGATTCCATTTTTTAAAAAAAAGTTTCTAAGTGAAGATACTTTACTAAAGTGAAGGCTGGTATTTGCTAGCTTTACAATAGGCCTTTTCTCAATGTAAATGAAATATTAATGAACCAGTCTCATTCTCTCTAATCAGTTGCTCAGGGAAATATACCCACAAATACTGGCTCATGGCCTATACTCAGTCCGTAAATTTATGATAATGATCTGTCCCTATGGTGTATTACATGATACTACAATATTATTTAAGAATATATAGTGGGGAGCTGGAGCGATAGCCCAGCGGGTAGGGCGTTTGCCTTGCAAGCGGTCAGCCCATGCCGGCCCGGGTTCAATTCCGGCATCCCATATGGTCCCCGAGCACCGCCAGGAGTAATTCCTGAGTGCAGAGCCAGGAGAAACCCCTGAGCATTGCCGGGTGTGACCCAAAAAAGCAAAAAAAAAAAAAAAAATATATATATATATATATATATATGGTGGGGGGTTTCGGAGATAAGATAGTACAGTGGGTAGGGCATTTGCCTTGCATGCAGCCTGACCCAGGTTCAATCCCCCAACACCCCATATGGTACCCTAAACCCACCAGGAGTGATCTCTGAGGGCACAGCTAAGAGTAAGCCCTGAGTATGGCTGGATATGGCCCTAAAACAAAACAAATATATGAGGTGGAGGCAGGGTGTGGCTCAGCAGTATAGCTAGTAATTGCATTGTATGTGTGAGGCCTTGAGTTCAATCCCTCAGTCCCATGCCTCCATGCCTAACACACACACACACACACACACACACACACACACACACACACCAAGGCAAAGATTTTGTTTCCAGTACAAATAATCAAAAGCAAGTCTACAACAGCTAAGGAGATACACATAGTTCAGAGGAGCAAATCCTGCACATGCAAGGCCCAGCATTCAAGCCATGGAACTCGCGTGGCCCCCAACCACCACTGGGTATGAAGCCACAGAAACCTTTGGGCCAGCCAGTATCACTCTGGAGGCTCCAACCCTGCTGGGACCCAGCAAAAACTATCTAGGCTGGCTGTATTGCAGACAGTGACCAGTAGGCTCAGAAGGCCCTCCTCAAAATAAATTCCAGGAGCCAGGAACAGTATGTTCCAATACAAAGAAACTATTACTTCAAAGTGTTGCTTGCACTCTTTTGACAGGTACTCTGGCAGCTGGCACTAATACATGAGAAGTGAGACATTTTCAATCTCTACCCACATTCACTCTTATGGAGAGTAAAAACACAGACAAGGCCCACAGTGCGTTTCCCTTTCACCTGACATAATGCTGACAGCTCACAACTAGAGAGACTCCATTCGACAGGCTCAAAGTGGGTTCATTCTCTGCTCTGCAATGCAAGGAAAAGAAAAGTCAAATCTCAATGGTTCAAAGGCCAATCTCTACTTAATACAATTTTTCCCCATGACTACTATAACTTCCAAATAAAGCTTGAATTCAATCACTAACTTCCAAGGGGAAATGGTAACTGTAAAATTCAGCCACTTTAGTTAAAGGGAAAGCCAGAAATCCACCTATTTACTCATTCAAAGCTACTACAAAACATGAAAATGTGGGGGGGAAGAGGTCTCAAAAATGAGTTTCCAAGTCACTTTGGGTCAAGAAATGCACTGTGAACCTACTAGAAACAGGACAACTAATAACAAATAGAATAATAACTGAATAAAATTGTAGACCCCAAGGATGTAGGAACTTACCCAAAGATTTCTTTAGAGAAGATTCCATTCAAATTTACACTGAAATTAAATCTAATCTGCAAAACAAACAGGGTTTAAACTTGATGAATCAGGAAAGGGTTTTTTAAAATCTATATTCAGAGATAGAGACAGTACAGCATGTAGGGCTCTTGCCTTAAATGTGGCTGACCAAGGTTGGATCCCAAGTACCCCAGATGATCCGCAAGCATTGCTGGAATGATCCCTGAACACAAAGTCGGTTCTAAGCCTGACCATCACTGGGTGTAGCCCAAAAGTGAAAAAAAAATATCTATACTCAATTACTAAAAGAGCATATTCTTTGTTTTTTGCCACACTGGGAAATGCTCAGGGGTTACTCCTGGCAATGTTCAGGCGACCACATGGGATGCGATAGATTGAACCTGGGTCAGAGTCATATAAGGTATGTGCCCTACCAGCTATATATGTCTGCAGCTCCTTGAAAATATATTTTTATTACCTTTTTCCACTTGCACTTCCCCTAAATATAATTAAGATTTTTCCAGTTCAAATTCTTTATGTTCAAAACACTAAATCCTGGGATGGAGAGTTCAATGAGCTAGAGAGCACACTTCACATGTGGGAAGCCTGGACTTCATTCCTAGAACCATGTGGTCCCTTGAGCATCACCAGGAGTGACCCCACAAACACCAAGCCAGAAGTAGGCCCTGAGTGCTGCCAGGTGTGCCCCCACCCAATAAAACAATCAAGCAAAAACAATATACTGAATCCTGCAGTTTAATTCTAAGTTTTCTAAAATTATTAAAAAATAACTTCACAATTATTAGATTACTGCTCTCTCAAATCTATTTCTTCCCTCATTCTTAAAAGGACTACTGATTTTTCTCCCTATTATTCCACAATGTTGAATATTCCAGATATGGAATATTCCAAAGCCTTTATTCCCTTGCCTTCCATGTGACTTTCATGTCTGCCCCAATTCATTTCACTATTTTCATTCTTTCCTAACGTCAACGTATACTTCTTTCTAGATGCTATGCCACTAACAAGGGATTTTGGAGTCAGATGCATTTGTTCAAATCCTGCCTCTGCAAGTTATCTGACCTCTAAAGCACCAAATTGGAGAGAAGAACAACTTACCTTAGGGTGGGCCATAATGATTTTGTGTAAAAAATTCTTTATAACCAGACTATCTGTCGCCAAAGTTGTGAGATTTTCATCAACCTAGAAAGAACAACAAAAAATACTAAGCACACACCAACAACCCCAAAGCACAAATGAATGAATGGATTAGAAAATTCTGCAAACAAGCAAGGAATAACTCATACATGTAAATAGCAGTAATTAAATAGTAGCTGCAGCATACATATATCATAGCCATATCCTTCATTTAAATTTTTATTATAAAATATTTAATAGTAGAAAAGCAATTATCTCTCTTTCTTTAAGCATTTCTTAACTCTTCCAAAACAACTTCTTGGAATGGCTTCATATATCGAAAACTTGGTGATTATAGGGTGTATCACAGAAACAGCTAATTATATCTAGCTGTAAGGCAACAGAATAAGAGAGTTCCTTGAGCAGCTATCAGAATGGGGCTCCAACAATGAGATCTACCAATTTCTAATTACTTACTGCATGACAATCGATTTATAGGAATGTCAGAAATGTCTCTACTTCTTGGATGAAGATAAGGGGACTTTAAAAATAAACTAACTGATTTGTCTAAGGCTAACATAACTACTTAAGTGGGAGGCACAGAAGCAAGCCTAGATCCCATCTAAAGCCCACATTCTGTTACACAATGCTTCCTGACCAAGAATGTTCATTCTCTGTGCCTGATGCTATCTGAATCATAGTTATCATTATTTTCTAGGAAGTGTATTATTTATTCACTCATAAAACAGTATGGCTTCCTGAGGAATTGGATCTAAGGAAAATATTCAATTCCTAATATGAAGAATTCACAGTTCAGTAGAAAAGACAAATAAATCATTTGTTTGACAATGAACAAAGTTTTACTACCTAGATATATAAAGATCTAATAAAATGCACAAGAAGGATTCAAACCTATGTCGGACTGTGAAGGTCAAAGATCCTGTTATCAGGTCATATGGCTTATACAAAACAAATAGCTTCTTTTGAAATATACCTATAATTATGAAGAGGTGCAGACAGAGACACTGATGAAGAAACCCTCTTACAGCCTTTCATAGCTGGATGTTAGAAACTCAGTACCTGCACCTGACAGAAAGCACAAGCCGTGAACGTGTATGAGCACGGTGAGGCAGGGGAGGTGTTGTGGCCCTGAGCAGCACCTCATCCTGAAAATTTGAATCTAATTATATGACAAGACATGAAAAATGCTTCCTATTTAATTTTTTGTTTTTGGGCCACAGCAGTGTTTTTTTTTTCTTTTGGGTCACACCTGGCAATGCTCAGGGGTTACTCCTGGCTCTGCACTCAGGAATTACTCCTGGCGGTGCTCGGGGAGCATATGGGATGCCAGGGGATCGAACCGGGCCGGCACAGGCCAGCCGCGTGCAAGGCAAACGCCCTACCCGCTGGACTATCGCTCTGGCCACGACAGCAGTGGTATTTGGGGCTATTCCCAGCATGGTGTTGGGGGGGTGTCATTCCCATCATGAAATATGCGGTGCAAGGTATTAAACCTGGCCTCCTACATGCAAAGCATGTGCTTCAGCTCTTTAAGTCATCTCCCTGGCATTTGAAAACATTTTCTTCATTGTGGTGCTAGGAATAAAGTAGGCATACTACCGCTTTCTATTTTCAAATATGAATGGGTCCTATTTGACTCTCTTCATCAGGGCTGAGTCTCTCTCCCTATTTCCTTTAAATAGATGAGAAACAGAAATATGCAATAATAATTCACGTATTTGTATATTTCTATTCATGTATTTATATGAAGCCAACCCGGGTTCAATTCCCGGATTCCCATATGGTCCCCCAAGCATCGCCAGGAGTAATTCCTGAGTGCAGAACCAGGAATAACCGCTGAGCACTGCTGGGTGTGACCCAAAAATGAAAAAATAATATTGCAACAACAGTGAGTATGTATGGCTTTGATTCAAATACTAGTTATGTCATTTAATTTTTATAGGACCTTTGAAAAACAAGTCAAATTCTTTGAGTATCTTTTCTTCTCTATAAAATGGGATGGTGGGGCTTGAGTGATAGTACAGTGAAAGGCATTTGCCTTGCACGCAGCCAACTGGGTTCAATCCCCAGCATCCCACATGGTCCCCTGAGTACCTTAGTGCAGAGCCAGGAGTAATTGCTAGGTGTGATTCTAAAAGCCAAAATTAATTAAATAATTAGTTAATTTGATGGGATGGTGATCCTTGTTCTATCGACTTCACAGAACTGTTAGGAGTTTAAAATATAAAAGTTAGGGTCAAAAGAGGATACAGCACACATGCTGCCTGGGGGCACATGCTGCCTGAGCCCACGTGGCCGAGTGTTGCAGGACACCTAAAAGCCTAGGCCTCTGCATCTGCCCTGGATTGCCTCCTGCAGGTCACTTCATAGATAGGGGGATAGTCTGAATGTGGCAGTCTTATCTGACCATGTATTCTGTACTGGCTGGTATAAATATTCTCTCATGCTACCACAATCATCGTGGGACTAGCTAGCCGGCCACGTTGGATCTCTAAGTAATTAGACCAGAGAGAAATGCTGTTTGCCTCCAAGCAAGCAAGCATGGCTCCCTGATAACTCAAAGACAAGTAAAATACAAAACTACTGTGAAGTAGACGAGACTCTTGTGAAGGCTTGGAGAAATATTTAACTGGCATTAGTATTAGTCTTTGGTACAGAGACATGCCATCTCAGAAACCCCCTTCTCTACCCTATAAAGGCAATTCCAGGCAGATCTTGGCTCAAGATATTAGGTGAGGTGCTGGGAGAAATTACCTGAGGGCATTTGATCCTTCCTGCCAGGGGAAGTTACATTTAGCTTATAGCTTCTCCCAGCTCTGCTAGGAGGCTTTTAATTAGCTCTGGGTCCTTGTAAACAGCCCTATGGTCTCCTGAAGTTGCTACATTTCTATAAAGCTATTTTCCTGTTTTCATCTCTAGATAGCCCAGCCCAGAATGGGCTGGGCTGGGAGTTTGGGGATTCCTAGCTATAAAATAAGCTGTAAGAAAGAATCTTTCTTTTTTACCCTTCTGCCATTTCGGCTTCTCTTGGTGTTTTGCTTCTCCGTCCTCTCCATTCTCTGTTGGGCCTCAACACATGGTGGCAGCCATCTTGGCCTACACTTTGCTGGGGCCTAGCTGGGAACCCAGAGTCCGGAGGTTCTCCCTGCTCTTGGATTGTATATTGGAACCTGTGATAGTAAAGCCCTTTTAAAACTGCATCGTATTCCTGAGTCTTCATCCATTCCCGCCTGCTTCCTGTCAGGGGACCCCCGCGGCGCTCCCCGACAGCCGAGCACATGTGGTGCCCAAACATGTGTGTCGCCGGCATCTCCCCTCTTGAGATGTGTACTCTCTCTTACTTTCCCTCCTCCTTCCCATTCCGAAAACCTCCTTAATAAAACCTGTTTTACTTAAATGCCAAAAAAAAAAAAAAGAGGGTACAGCTTGCACACAGCTGATCCAAGTTCAATCTCTAACACCAAATATGGTCTCCCAAGGCCTGCCAGGAACGATCCTGGAGCATTGCTGGGTATGGGCTAAAGACAATGACAAAAAATTTTAATGAAAAAAATTTAATAAAATATGATAGAAAAAGAATTATCCTTGTTCAAACTGGCTAAAACACATGACCAGCTTTTCTAGAACTGATTTCCATGGCTCACTAGATCCGACTTTTAACTGCCACTTGACATGAATAGTTTCAGAGGTCACTAACCATGAATTGCTCTGTATTATTTATTGTTCATTTCCCCTAAAGAAGATAAGGCACAGTCAGAAATATTTAGTCTCCATACTGTTACACTTCCTTTTAGAAGAAGCACAGAATTATTTGAACATGAAGAAAAACTTACCGTGTTTCCTGGGAGAAAGTTTAAAGAATGCTAATTCTTTGTCTCCACTAAGCAAGAGGAAGGAAAGATAAGGGATCAGAGAATTGTTTTGTTTTTTTTTCAGGTCTAAATTCATGCTTCATATCAAGGGTTCTCAAGCTTATATGTATATCAGGAATCAAATATTCCAGAGCCCAGGCCATACTTGCTCTGGACTAAATTTTGTCCTCTCTAGGTCATGAGACTTCATGAGACTTCATGTGACTACAGTTGGAGATAGGTCTTAAAGACATAATAAAATTAAAGGAGATGACATGGGTAGGAAGCTTATCCCATATGATCAGTATCCTTATAAGAAAAGGAAGGGTGGAGGAGACAGCTCAAAGGGATGAAGCACATTCCTTCCTGCCTAAATCCCATCACTGTATGGCCCCACCCAAGCACCATCAACTATAGGTCTGGTGACCTCTGAGCACTAACTGGGGGGCTCCCTAGTATCACTTGCCAAAACAGTATCCCATCATTGGCCAAACATCAACCATCCAACCTACATCCTGGCTAAGTATTATTGACAGTGGATCTCTGGTCCTGCAGGGGAGTCCCCATCCCCAAGCATGCGCACATGCACGCACACACACACACACACACACACACACACAAAGAGCACATGCCTGCTCTCTCTCCCCTTCCCACCCTCCCCTGTGACAAGAAAAGTGGCAAGAAACCTTAAACTTTTAGCCTCCAGAAGTATGAGAAAACACTGTCTTGTACTTAAGCTACCAAATTGTGTGGTGTTTATTTTTTTCCTCTAATGGCAGCAGATCAGTCTCTACCCACTGAAGATCAGTCTCTACCCACTGAATATCAGTCTCTTGGAGTGGACAGAAACATCAGTATTTTGGAAGTCCTAAAGGTGAAATCTGTGCATGCAAACTTGGGAATGAGTGTCTTTTTTTTTTTTTTTTTTGCTTTTTTGGGTCACACCCGGCAATGCTCAGGGGTTACTCCTAGCTCTGCACTCAGGAATTACTCCTGGCGGTGCTCGGGGACCATATGGGATGCCGGGATGGAACCCAGGCCGGCACAGGCCGGCTGTGTGCAAGGCAAACGCCCTACCTGCTGGGCTATCACCCGGCCCATGTCATAATTTATTTTATATACAGCTGAAACTAGGCTTTTCTTTCCTGTTAGATTTGTAGAAAAATAAGAATCAATATATTAGTAATTTATACATGAAAACCTACCTCAAAAATCATCTGGAAGCATGCTGCCCCTGATGTGTGCTGAGCCTGGCTGACTTCTGAAGTCCATTCCAGCCTTGCAGAGAACCCAGGCAGTACAGATTGGAGTGTACACAGCATTTCTATGCAAGAAAAAATAGCAACAAAGCAGAACAAGAAGTTTGGATAAGCACCAGAATTTCTGGAATTGTTTATTAAATTGATGAGCCAAGAAGGCTTTTTCTCTGATGAAAAATTTATCTGAAAAAATTTAAAATATGACTGGAAATGACTGTGTATTAGCAAACTGCTTGAACGTTTAGAATTACATTATGGAGTTAAGGCATTAAATTCTATGTTTTCAATTTTTCGCTTTTGTTAAATCAATTTGCCTCTTCAGTTCATTTCCACAGGTCATATCCAATGCTGAAGTCTTCAGAGTTAATAGCTCTAGTTGATATTCTTGTATTTTAAAATAGATCAATTCATTATTTAACAGGCATAAAAATCTAGTAAGCAAGATCATTTAGAACTGAGAGTAGAAAATTAAAAATGATCCTTAAGCATTTGCCTAATATAGATGTTCTTAAATGAGATAGTCTTTAATAAAATCCAAACCAAAAAAGGGCAAACTGAGGCTGGAGCGATAGCCCAGCAGGTAGGGCGTTTGCCTTGCACACAGCTGGCCCATGCCGGCCTGGGTTGGATCCCCGGCATCCCATATGGTCCCCCGAGCACTGCCAGGAGTAATTCCTGAGTGCAGGGCCAGGAGAAACCCCTGAGCATTGCCAGGTGTGACCCAAAAATAAAAAAAAGGGCAAACTTTCCCCAAATTAATTAGTAATTTATCTACTTAGTGAATTTATATATCTAGATACAGAACTATCCACAAAGTATTTTCACTCCTAGACTATCAACAGCGAGAACTTCCAAGTAGGTCTCATCCTTCCTCCTTTCTGTACCCTCAAGGGTACCCTCATAAGTTACCCTTAAGAATGGAGTTCGGGTGGATGTGTCAGAGCTCACCTGGAAACTACCAGGGCCAGGGAGACAGGGCAGGGATCAAGGTATTTGCTTTGCATGTGGCCCAATCTGATTCATCCCTGTCACCTCACCACCGTTCCCCAAGCACTGTGGGTGTGGCTCAAACCCCTCATCCCTAACTGCCTCTCTCTGGAAAAAAAATCCAAGAGAGCTCCAAGAGATCACTGATTCTATGAACACTTACTCCTATAGAAAATAAACCTGTTTCCAGGGGCCAGAAAGAAAGTTCAATGGGTAGAGCACTTGCCCCTGCATGCAACCAACCTGGGTTTGAACCCTGACACCCAACAGAGCTGCCTGAGTCCACCAGGATGGATCCTGGTGTGGGAACAGAGGCAGAAGTAAGCCCTGAGCACCACTGGGCTTGGTTCAAAAACTGGGGTGTGAGAAGGAGAAACTTTTTTTCCAATGCCAGTGTAAAAACTGCCATCCTGGTTTGTTGT